>JAXIVJ010012805.1:0-20000 GCA_036785665.1 Chirona hameri | reverse complement strand
CCGATCCCGTTTCACCTCATACATCCCTCTACCCCGATCCCGTTTCACCTCATACATCCCTCTACCCCGATCCCGTTTCAACTCATACCCCGATCCCGTTTCACCTCATACGTCCCTCTACCCCGATCCCGTTTCACCTCATACATCCCTCTACTCCGATCCCGTTTCACCTCATACATCCCTCTACCCCAATCCCGTTTCACCTCATACATCCCTCTACCCCGATCCCGTTTCAACTCATATCCCGATCCCGTTTCACCTCATACGTCCCTCTACCCCGATCCCGTTTCAACTCATACCCCGATCCCGTTTCAACTCATACATCCCTCTACCCCGATCCCGTTTCACCTTACACGTCCCTCTACCCCGATCCCGTTTCAACTCATACCCCGATCCCGTTTCACATCATACATCCCTCTACCCCGATCCCGTTTTACATCATACATCCCTCTACCCCGATCCCGTTTCACCTCATACATCCCTCTATCCCGATCCCGTTTCACCTCATACATCCCTCTACCCCGATCCCGTTTCACCTCATACATCCCTCTACCCCGATCCCGTTTCAACTCATACCCCGATCCCGTTTCACCTCATACGTCCCTCTACTCCGATCCCGTTTCAACTCATACCCCGATCCCGTTTCAACTCATACATCCCTCTACCCCGATCCCGTTTCACCTTACACGTCCCTCTACCCCGATCCCGTTTCAACTCATACCCCGATCCCGTTTCACATCATACATCCCTCTACCCCGATTCCGTTTCAACTCATACATCCCTCTACCCCGATCCCGTTTCACATCATACGTCCCTCTACCTCGATCCCGTTTCACCTTACACGTCCCTCTGTCCCGGCCCCATCTCACCTGGTACGTTTTGCGCATGTATCTGCAGACGCGGCGGACCCGCGCCGGCTTCCGGCAGACGGGACAGCAGCGGTCGGGACTGTGCACCTGCAGCAGCGGCGGGCAGGCCAGCTCCGGGCAGCTCTGGCGCTGGCACACGCTGGTCGAGCCCTGACACGAGCACTGCGTGCACGGGTCCAGCGTGAAGTTCTGGCCCGCAGTGTACCTCTTCTTACCCATCACGCAGCCCGAGTTGGGCTTGACGCGGCGCGTGCCTGTCGGCAGCGGGGTGCATTATATAAGTACTCTGGGGTGCAGCGTCAGCGTGCAGGGGAGGGGCGAGACGGAAGGAGGCCGGACGGGGGTGGAGAGCGATAGCCTTGGTGTTCAGCTGGAAACGGCGGGACGGGCCTGCGGAAGTCTGGCGGAAATGGTTAGTGGCGCCTCAATGAAGCAGTGGTGAGAGGCGTGATGAATGCGGTTCGTCCGTCGCAGTTACATTGACCGAGATGTTTATTGCTTCAGCAGTGGACTCAATTGGCTGTCTAGACAAGGAGTCGTTGCGAGGGCGATGCTGCGCTGAGCGTCCTGATTCGTCAGCCGGCCTGAGTAGCCCGCACTCTGCTGCCCCGCTCTACACTGGGCTGCCTCGCGCTGCACTCGCCTCGCGCTCGCCCCGAGGGTGCTCGCCTCGCACAGCCGGGCTATGAATAGACCATAGAGACGCCTCGGCTATTAGCCATGGCAGTTGGAGGGTCGATTAACAGCAGCTCGGGGAGATGTTATCTGCTCACCTGTGCAGCGGGCGCAGCAGTGGTCGCGCTCCCAGCGGCTCTCTGACGGCGGGCAGGGCAGCGCCGGGCACACCTGTCGGCTGCAAGTGTGCGTGCCGTCTCGGCCGCACTGACAGGTGAGACACGGGTCACTGGGCGAGGTCAGGTTCTGACCGGGCGCGATCGCGTCGCCGAACAGCAGGCAGCTGGGGCAGCGCGGGCAGCACTGGCCGGGCGCCGGCGGCAGGGGGTTCGAGCACGGCGTGTGACACTGCAAACAGAGGGGACACACGTCGGATCAGCACGAAGCGAGCCACTCAAATGAGGGGAGAGGGCACACGTTGGATCAGCACGAAACGAGCATTCAAATGAGGGGAGAGAAGGCACACGTTGGATCAGCACAAAGCGAGCCACTCAAATGAGGGGAGAGGGGACACACGTCGGATCAGCACGAAGCGAGCCACTCAAATGAGGGGAGAGGGCACACGTTGGATCAGCACAAAGCGAGCCACTCAAATGAGGGGAGAGGGCACACGTTGGATCAGCACAAAGGGAGCCACTCAAATGCGGGGAGAGGACACACGTCGGATCAGCACGAAGCGAGCCACTCAAATGAGGGGAGAGAGGGCACACGTCGGATCAGCACGAAGCGAGCCACTCAAATGAGGGGAGAGAGGGCACACGTTGGATCAGCACAAAGCGAGCCACTCAAATGAGGGGAGAGGGGACACACGTCGGATCAGCACGAAGCGAGCCACTCAAATGAGGGGAGAGGGCACACGTTGGATCAGCACGAAACGAGCATTCAAATGAGGGGAGAGAAGGCACACGTTGGATCAGCACAAAGCGAGCCACTCAAATGAGGGGAGAGGGGACACACGTCGGATCAGCACGAAGCGAGCCACTCAAATGAGGGGAGAGGGCACACGTTGGATCAGCACAAAGCGAGCCACTCAAATGAGGGGAGAGAGGGCACACGTTGGATCAGCACGAAGCGAGCCACTCAAATGCGGGGAGAGGACACACGTCGGATCAGCACGAAGCGAGCCACTCAAATGAGGGGAGAGAGGGCACACGTCGGATCAGCACGAAGCGAGCCACTCAAATGAGGGGAGAGAGGGCACACGTTGGATCAGCACAAAGCGAGCCACTCAAATGAGGGGAGAGGGGACACACGTCGGATCAGCACGAAGCGAGCCACTCAAATGAGGGGAGAGAGGGCACACGTCGGATCAGCACGAAGCGAGCCACTCAAATGAGGGGAGAGGGCACGCGTCGGATCAGCACAAAGCGAGCCACTCAAATGAGGGGAGAGGGGACACACGTCGGATCAGCACAAAGCGAGCCACTCAAATGAGGGGAGAGGGTACACACGTCGGATCAGCACGAAGCGAGCCACTCAAATGAGGGGAGAGGGCACACGTTGGATCAGCACAAAGCGAGCCACTCAAATGAGGGGAGAGGGCACACGTTGGATCAGCACAAAGCGAGCCACTCAAATGCGGGGAGAGGACACACGTCGGATCAGCACGAAGCGAGCCACTCAAATGAGGGGAGAGGGCACACGTTGGATCAGCACAAAGCGAGCCACTCAAATGCGGGGAGAGGACACACGTCGGATCAGCACGAAGCGAGCCACTCAAATGAGGGGAGAGAGGGCACACGTCGGATCAGCACGAAGCGAGCCACTCAAATGAGGGGAGAGAGGGCACACGTTGGATCAGCACAAAGCGAGCCACTCAAATGAGGGGAGAGGGGACACACGTCGGATCAGCACGAAGCGAGCCACTCAAATGAGGGGAGAGAGGGCACACGTCGGATCAGCACGAAGCGAGCCACTCAAATGAGGGGAGAGGGCACGCGTCGGATCAGCACAAAGCGAGCCACTCAAATGAGGGGAGAGGGGACACACGTCGGATCAGTACAAAGCGAGCCACTCAAATGAGGGGAGAGGGTACACACGTCGGATCAGCACGAAGCGAGCCACTCAAATGAGGGGAGAGGACACACGTTCGATCAGCACGAAGCGAGCCACTTAAATGAGGGAGAGAGCACACACGTCGGATCAGCACAACGCGAGCATTCAAATGAGGGGAGAGGGCACACGTTGGATCAGCACAAAGCGAGCCACTCAAATGAGGGGAGAGGGGACACACGTCGGATCAGCACGAAGCGAGCCACTCAAATGGGGGGAGAGGGCACACGTTGGATCAGCACAAAGGGAGCCACTCAAATGCGGGGAGAGGACACACGTCGGATCAGCACGAAGCGAGCCACTCAAATGAGGGGAGAGAGGGCACACGTCGGATCAGCACGAAGCGAGCCACTCAAATGAGGGGAGAGAGGGCACACGTTGGATCAGCACAAAGCGAGCCACTCAAATGAGGGGAGAGGGGACACACGTCGGATCAGCACGAAGCGAGCCACTCAAATGAGGGGAGAGGGCACACGTTGGATCAGCACGAAACGAGCATTCAAATGAGGGGAGAGAAGGCACACGTTGGATCAGCACAAAGCGAGCCACTCAAATGAGGGGAGAGGGGACACACGTCGGATCAGCACAAAGCGAGCCACTCAAATGCGGGGAGAGGACACACGTCGGATCAGCACTAAGCGAGCCACTCAAATGAGGGGAGAGAGGGCACACGTCGGATCAGCACGAAGCGAGCCACTCAAATGAGGGGAGAGAGGGCACACGTTGGATCAGCACAAAGCGAGCCACTCAAATGAGGGGAGAGGGGACACACGTCGGATCAGCACGAAGCGAGCCACTCAAATGAGGGGAGAGAGGGCACACGTCGGATCAGCACGAAGCGAGCCACTCAAATGAGGGGAGAGGACACACGTTGGATCAGCACGAAGCGAGCCACTCAAATGAGGGGAGAGGGGACACACGTCGGATCAGCACAAAGCGAGCCACTCAAATGAGGGGAGAGGGCACACGTTGGATCAGCACAAAGCGAGCCACTCAAATGAGGGGAGAGAGGGCACACGTTGGATCAGCACGAAGCGAGCCACTCAAATGAGGGGAGAGGGTACACGTCGGATCAGCACAAAGCGAGCCACTTAAATGAGGGGAGAGGGCACACGTTCGATCAGCACGAAGCGAGCCACTTAAATGAGGGAGAGAGCACACACGTCGGATCAGCACAACGCGAGCATTCAAATGAGGGGAGAGGGCACACGTTGGATCAGCACAAAGCGAGCCACTCAAATGAGGGGAGAGGGCACACGTTGGATCAGCACGAAACGAGCATTCAAATGAGGGGAGAGAGGGCACACGTTGGATCAGCACAAAGCGAGCCACTCGAATGAGGGGAGAGGGGACACACGTCGGATCAGCACGAAGTGAGCCACTCAAATGAGGGGAGAGGGGACACGTTCGATCAGCACGAAGCGAGCCACTCAAATGAGGGGAGAGAGGGTACACGTTGGATCAGCACAAAGCGAGCCACTCAAATGAGGGGAGAGGGGACACACGTTGGATCAGCACAAAGCGAGCCACTCAAATGCGGGGAGAGGGCACGCGTCGGATCAGAATAAAGCGAGCCACTCAAATGAGGGCAGAGGGCACACGTCGGATCAGCATAAAGCGAGCCACTCAAATGAGGGGAGAGGGTACACGTTCGATCAGCACGAAGCGAGCCACTCAAATGAGGGGAGAGGGCACACGTTGGATCAGCACGAAGCGAGCCACTCAAATGAGGGGAGAGGGCACACGTTCGATCAGCACGAAGGGAGCCACTCAAATGAGGGGAGAGGGAACACGTTCGATCAGCACGAAGAGTTGCACTAACAATGATGACATGTAGCCCGATAACATGCTGAAAATACGGCTAATATTATGAAAAGTTCACCGTGAGAAGCCGAGATTGCAATGCACTTAATATCAGGAAACAGAACAGTTTATCTGCTGTCTAATTAAGCTGTAATCACTCTGGATAGGTGCAAAGCATTTTCGTTCATGTGATCCTTGAATAAGACGAAAATCGGTCGGAAATGTGACGTAATGACACGTATGCGTTCGATTTAGAGAAGAGGGTTGGTTACCTTGACCTTGGAGGTGGTGACAACACCACTGAAGCAATGGTTGACCTGGCAGGCGTCGTTCGGGTGCAGCCACCTCTCGCCCTCGGAGAATCGGCCCTCAGTCGTCTGGCAGTCTGGCACATGCCAAACAGGTGTCCGGTGTTATTCAGCGGGTCACACAGCAGGCCCTCAGGTTGTACCATGCAGACAATATTGCTGAGCTTGTCGCCAACACAATAAAACTGAAGGCAACATTTAAATGAATGGGTTAAAGGGAAATAATGACCTTTTTCCACTAAAATGGAGTTAGCACTTGAAATCGCCAGACGAGATCAAAATATATTGTAAATTCATCACATTTTGCATGAAAACTTTCCTACCGAAAGATATTTCAAGTTAAAGTTGATAAGCGTTCCACACTTTTAACGACCGGTACTTGCACTATTTCTGACCTTTTGTCAAGTACTTTTGGTCCTCATCAAACTGCGGGCTTTTCCCGTATTATTTTTTTACGCAATGGAGTGGAAAATATATTGTGCGTTCTGCTTGTTGTGATTATATGCCCGGCGATCTTCTAAAACTAACAGCGATTGGAAAAAGTGGCAATAAAATGGGAAGCTCATCGATGCACATCAACGCGGCATAGTTAGTGGTTACGACCCTCAATCTTTGCAATTCGATTCATTTGTTTTCAACATTAGGAGTTGTGTATAGTTTGTCTGTGGCTGTATATAACACTATGCTTTATTTTATCATGAAAAATAATAATTTTTACCAAAAAAACTAACGAACAATAACACAAAACTGGCAATTAAATCAGAAGCTCATCGATGCACATCGACGGCGACCTATTTAGCGTCGGCGATTTGTTTACAAAGTCATTGCCATGCTTCTCGGCGCACTTAACCATCTCGGCGCACTTGGCGAGTTGTTCCTGATTAGTATACCCAAGTCCCGTAGCAGGCTTTGTTAATGACGTCATTGGTGCCATTCTTGTGTAGCATTGCAAAATATATCTGATTTCGAGTTGAAAGCTAATTAAAGACTTATTCAAATGATTGTTTTTAAGTTTGAATTTTCTTGTTAATCATTATTAAAGGTATTTTATCACTGTATTTCATAGTAGTTGACACTTCAGAAACTTGTGACGTAATAATATTGTATCCAATATGCATTTCCCTCACCTTTTGCCATTGTGGCGCAGTGCCGAGTGCTTTGCGAATACTAGCTTGCCTGGGGTTCAATTCATTCCGCTCCTATTTTATTCGAGTTGGTATAGTTTGCATGTTGTTGTTATTCATGACTTATACTGATAGTCAGTCATGCATCACGGATGCTTCACGGATTGCTTCACGGATCAGAGCGCTGCTCGAACGCACGCTAGTAGCGCTTTCGTTCTCCATGGCAACCAGGCGTGAGCCAATGAAAAGCCAGAACGTATTCCCTTTCTGGCTTTTGATTGGCTGACGCCTGGTTGCCATGGAGAACGAAAGCGCTACTAGCGGGTGTCCGAGCAGCGCTCAGTTTGATCGGAAATGTCACAGAGGCTCCACAAATGCCGCACTCGATGTTAACAATGGTAGGGAAGGACGAATTTGTCAATGACCTTCATGATGTACACAAGGTACTTGTTTTGTATTTCTTCCAAACTTACAACTTTGAATTTGGGAATAATTTTATTTAATTCTTAAATTTAAATAAAATAATTTTAAAAATATAACGGGAGCCTAAGAAATTGTTGCTAACAAAATCAAAAGGTCATTATTTCCCTTTAAAGGAAATAGGCACCTTTGATTTTTTCTCCAAACACGATTTGATTATATTTTGAAATACAATTTATTTTTATATTGTCAAAAATGGCCATACATCGCGCCGATTCAGGACAGAAGGTCGTAAATTAATAATTGTATCAAAACTACAATTATTACCCTGACTGACTGACTGACCATGACCCTGACTGACTGACCATGAGGACCCTGTGAAGACCCTGACTCTCTGTGTCAGGGTCCTCACGTCACGCGAATTAAACAAATGGCTCAGCCAATCAGATTCGAAAGTAGTCGCGTAAGGATCGACTCGCATTAGAGATGTGCCAACCGGCGGCCGGCGGTTCGCTTGCTAGCACAGTATGCAAGCTGATTGGCTGATTGTATAGCCTCTGCCCAGGCTATCGTAAGCACCGCATTATTTCGTAAGCAACACATTCCTTCGCCAAAAAAATCAAATATATTCGGCTGAAGAGTCTTTTCAGTCAAGACAACTTGCAGATAGGGGTTTCCCAACACGGGCTACACAACTGTTATATCAGTTGAAAACTCCATGTTGAAGGTGAACTATTTCCTTTAAAGGAAATAGTTAACCTTGGAAAATTTTACCCAACACGATTTGATTATATTTTTTAATACAATTTCTTGTTATATTGTCAAAAATGGCCTTATATCGCGCCGATTCAGGATAGAAGGCCGTATATTTGTATTGTTTATCAAAACTATATGCATACTCTCTGAGTCAGAGTCCTGACGTCACGCGAATGTAAACAATGGTTCAGCCAATCAGATTCGAAAGTAGTCGCGTAAAGATAGACTCGCATTGGAGATGTGTCAACCGGCGGCCGGCGATCGCTTGCTAGCACCCGCTGCAAGCTGATTGGCTGATGGTATAGCCTCTGCCCGGGCTAGAACCAGTACAACATTCTTTCGCCAGCACCGCATTCCTTCGCCAAAAACTCAAATATATTCAGCTGGAGAGTCTTTTCAGTCAAGAAAACTTGCAGATAGGGGTTTCCCAACACGGGCTACACAACTGCTATCTCAGTTTAAAACTAATGTTGAAGGTGAACTATTTCCTTTAAGGCAGACCGAGTCGAAACGAAAGTAATTATGAACTCACGCACACAAATGCCAACACGGACGTTAAAGTGCTATTTTCTAATGTCGGTCAAATGATGTCACTAAATAATGCCTAAATGATGTCACTAATTCCTAAATATGGTCATCTCAGTTCTATCTGCGAATATCACTTCTCTGCGCCGAAAGAAATCCAAAGAAATTTCAGATCAAACTATCTTCTTAAATGTGATATCATATATATATGGCCTGCCAAAAACGACGGCAAAAGCGTGGAAATGTCTTCGTCGATCGTAGTCAGTACTTCACAGTTCACTCACATGCCTAGTGGCTATTTCGTGGCACTTGGATGGGAGGGTGACGTGATATACCGTGATTGAATACCCTGGTTTCATTCCCTATGATTCATATTCCCAGGTAATTATCGTAGCTAACGTCAAGTTGGCATGCACGGGCACTCCTGCATACCTAGTTCATTATGAATATAGGACAAAATAGTGAAATTCTTAACCAATACACGTGTCTGACTGCGTATGCAAAAGTCCAATAGCGGCGCCGCTCGCCAGCGTCCATCGGCTGCTGCACGGTGACGGCGGAAGGCGTGCCGGCTCGCTCTGTGGATGTCCTGCAGACGGCGGCTCTACTCCGATAGCGGGCAGGGAGTGCCCCTGGGGTGACGCCGGACCTATCGGGTCAGACACCGTTACACGTCTGGGTGCCGGCAGCCGCCGGGCCGCGGCGGTGTTTGTCACCATTGCGGCCACTGGCGCATCCAGTGGGGGGGGGGGGGGGGGGGGGGGGGGCGGACGGCAGGGGTAAAATCCCTCCATTCCAAGCTCGACAGGGGCGGCAATAGAAATTAGCCCCCCTTCAAATCCGCTGAAACTGGCGATGAAAAGTGGGTACTGCCTGCGAAAAAATAACTTTTTGCGAAATAAATATTTTTTCTTTGCCTCGTTCGTGTTTTCACTATTTGGTAGCATTTTGGTAGCAGTAGGGAGAGGGAAAGTGGCGCGTCTGACGCTATTCTGGAGTGATTCACAACCAACGTAAGTTATGATTTTACACGCAGCGTCGCAGCCTTTGGTCTCCACTCTCCTGCCTGCTGGGTAGCAGAGGAGCGCATGAGTGAATTTCCTTGTATAGGTACCTATGTTATGTGGAATGCGTCAACTAGTATTAAGTAGGATAATTAGGTTCAGTTAAAAAAAAAACAATGTTCTTCTTTTTGTTTTGTAGCATGACAAATCGAGAAAAAAAACAAAGTGCAAAATGATTCCGTCATGTCACCGATTTTGACCAAAATTGGTATATGGGATAACATGGGGCGCTAAAGCGAGCTGTGGAAGTTGTATTGCAATGCAAGCAGTGGTTCCGGAGATATTGCCTCGGGCATTTGTATAAGGCCACGGTGCATGTCAATCTTTGTCGCCCATATGGCGGGTAATTTATGAAGCAATGCATATGTATTATATGTCATTAGAATGGCAATTAGTTGTTTTATAACATGGTGATGCTGATTTTTTTTTTCATTTTCGAAAATTTCCAAATTTAGTACGTTTTCGAAATTTTACAACTTTTGGATACCTTTTCTCAGACGTGTTCTGATTTTTCGCTATGCTATTCTTACGTGTAAGGACGTGTTAATTAAGTGAAAAAATACAATTGAGGGATGCCTCCAAATATCTCACATTTCGTCATTTTACATGTTATTTTATATACAAAATATCCCATTCGCTAATAACTGTTGACTGAATAAAACTAGAATGGTACTGTAAACGTTATTTTGCTGTTCTCATCAAGACGAATTGAATGCTCTGCAGCATGACCTCTTTCAAACATTTAATGACCTTGACTTTAATTTCAAAGTTAGTATTTTTTGGGGGGAGGGATATCCAGGCCAAATGTATTTCCTATTTTTGACTTTATTATTGTTAAGTGTAAAGAAGTAGAAAAATAAAATTGAATGGTTATTTGTCTTCAAATATGCTAAATTTGGCCATTTTATATGTCCTTTTTGTGAAAGATGTTATTCCCCAATAACTTTTGACTGAATACAAATATAAAGGTAAAATGGTCACCATTCTGTTATTATCGTCAAGACGCGTTGAATGCTATGCAATAGGATATCTTTCTAACATTTGGTGACCTTCACCTAAGCTCAATGTCAAGGTTCGGTTTCCAATTGTGGCCTATGTGGCGATGTTATATATCATAACCCTCGCCCTACGGGGGGGGGGGGGGGGGCTGACAGCCCCCTGATGTTTTTCTTGAATAACTTTTTATACATGCAGCGCATCTTGATGACATTTTCGGTAGCTGAGTTTACAACAATTATACGTATGCTGTATTTTTTTATATTGAAATTGGTTAAGTAGTTTGGGAGATAATCATATTTTTAAACGTCATGTTGGTGGAAACACGATACATATTTGAAAAATGGTAGGAAACAGAGTTTACACGGAAATTGCAAACGCAATTCACCAAAGATACAAAATGGCATTCTCTTTAAAATGGCAATCTCGGATATTCACAATTTTGGGTTTTTGACCTTTAAAATTAAAAAAAAAATATGATTAAAAAAAATCCCCACAAAATCAAAAAATTGAAAGATGTTAGAAAACCGGAATATATGTGAGAGAGCTGAGTATGAAAAATACCCATACCAAATTTCAAAGCAATATCTTCATTTTTGACTGAGTGGTGGCTCCCTAAGTGTAAGAAACTGAAGACGTCATTTTGTCAAATAACGTTTTTTGACTTTTTTTGACAAGATACGAACAAATAATTACCTTTTCCGTATTTCTGAGCCAAAACTGGTCTAGGAACACGCCTTTTATTTACATTTATACAATTTCTAATTTTGAGGTTTCTGAAGAGCAAAATCGCTGTTCTGGACGTGGTAAATCCGAGGTCATTCACTTGACCTGGATGGTCACCCATTGACCTGCAACCTAAAAATCTCATACTGTTAGATTCCTCTCATGACAGGCAACATGCTGGTTTTTACCGCATTGCTCTAAGTTGCTTGGTTTGGAAGTTAACAGGGGGGGCTGTCAGCCCACCACCGTAGGGCGAAGGTGAAAAAGCTCCCGCAGGGCGAGGGTTAAAACTTGTCTCGTTGCGAGGAATTCGATTGTGCTTAAATAACGCCTGATCGTCAATGGCAACTTTTGAATTCATTTTCATTTGAATATCGAATAGCAACTTCATAACTTTCTTCTCGGTGTAAAGAAAGCCCGAAAATGTCTCAGTTTGCTTTATAATCATCAACGATCACTTAAATATTTTAACCCTCGCCCTACGGGAGTTTTTTTCACCTTCGCCCTACGGGGGGGCTGACAGGCCCCTTGTTAACTTCCAAACCAAGCAACTTAGAGCAATGCGGTAAGAACCAGCATGTTGCCTGTCATGAGAGGAATCTAACAGTATGCGATTTTTAGGTTTCAAGTCAACGGGTGACCTTCCAGGTCAAGTGAATGATCTCGGATTTACCACGTCCAGAACAGCGATTTTGCTCTTCAGAAAACCTCAAAATTAGAAATAGATAAATGTAAATAGAAAGGCATGTTCCTAGACCAGTTTTGGCTCAGAAATACAAAAAAAAAGTAATTATTTGTTCGTATCTTGTCAAAAAAGTCAAAAAAAGTTATTAAAAAAATGACGTCATCAGTTTCTTACACTTTGAGAACCATCACTCAGTCAAAAATGAAGATATTGCTTTGAAATTTGGTATGAGTATTCTCCATACTCATTGCTCTCATATATATTCCGGATTTGTTAATATCTTTGAAAATCTTGATTTTGTGGGGATTTTCCCCAAAAAATCAGTTTATTTTTATTTTAGGAATCAAAAACCCAAAATTTCGAAATTCCGAGACTGCCATTTTAAAGAAAATGCCATTTTGTATCTTTGGTGGATTGCATTTGCAATTTGCATTAAAACTCTGTTTTCTACGATTTTTCAAATATTTTTCATTTTGTTACCAACATGACGTCATCAAAGCACGATTTTCTCCCAAACTACTCAACTAATTTCCCCACAATAAAATAAAGCCTACGTATAATTGTTGTAAACTCAGCTACCAAAAATTTCAGAAAGATGCACCGTATATGTAAAAAGTTATTCAAGAAAAACCTCAGGGGGGGCCTGTCAGGCCCCCCCCCCCCCCCTAGGGCGAGGGTTAATACCAATTAATCTCTTCAAGACAAGTTCAAAGATATATATCATCGCCGTGTAGGTCAAATTTGGAAAGTTGACCTTGGTCTGTGACCTTGACCTTCGGTCAAGGTCATCAAATGTCAGAAAGATGTCATGCTGCGCTGCATTCAACGCGTCTTGATGATAACAACAAAATGACGTTTACCGTGCCCTTGGCTTTATAGCTGTATTCGGTCAAAAGTTATTCGCGAATAACTTATTTGTATATAAAATAGCATGTAAAATGACCAAATTTGAGATATTTGGAGGCAAATATCCATCAATTTTATTTTTGCACATAGTTGACACGTCCTTACACGTAAGAATAGCATAGCGAAAAAATAGAAACACATATTTGATAGTACGATAGTACAAATAATCGAGCTTTGCTGCGTGGTCGTATTCCGCATCACAAGGCGGGAAGGTAGTGAGCGTTAATTAGCAGTTAGCATGGCCAGGATAAGTCACTTTGTGTTCATACGATAGTAAAAATACATTTGCATTACTCGTTTTATTTGAAAAGGTCTATTGTGGTCTGTGGTTTCGAATACCAAAACAATGTGATCAACCCTCAACCCAAGTCCGCAAAAATCAAAAATGAGGGTACCTTTTAGGTCATATTGAGGCCCCTTGAGCTCAGTGCCCGGAAGGCCCCCAGTGAAATTAGCCCTCCCCCATATTGGGAGGCTGTCGGTAACACGGGCGACGCGAAAGATTATCACCCTGATCGCCGGACAAACACATAACATCGCCACAGGGTCCTGAATCCACACAGCTGTGCCAGCAGCGGGCACAGTAACAAAACAGCGACGCCGGCGCTTTGCCAAGCGCGGGATACATCGCAACTCTCTGTGTCCCCAAGGCCATAAGCATCAGGTTAGTTTGAAACCCGTCACCACCTCCTTAATAGATTCCAGGTGTACTGCCGTATACTTTAGGACACCTCCAGTGCAGAATATGTATAAATAACAATCTCACAACAGAACCGACGTCCCAAATTCAATGGGTGAAACAATACCACACGGTATTTCCATCTGATTGGACTCGCTGCAACGCGAAATCTGACGCCTATCACCGTCGGACAAGATGAAGTGACCCCTATTGGATGGCGTGCAGGGTTCCCTAAGTAACTTATAGGGCACTAGTTGACTCATTCTTGCCGAACCGACCCAAAACATGAATGGCAAGGTTTCCGGCATCACAGTTATACATCACCTGCTGAACGAACTGATTTAGAAATGCTCGAAATTGGAACCTAATTTCCACTCACAATCCCATAGGCCCCACACCAAAGCCGGCTCGCTGCAAACTGGTGACGTCGCGGCTAAAGTGTTGCCAGACAAATTGAAAGGGTCCGAGTGAGACGGTCATTTAATCCTTCACACATCACAGCTCACGCCAAGAAACCAACTATCCCGTCAGATGTTGTTAGACGAGCCGAGTTGCGGCGGCCGTCATGACAACAGAAAACCACAAGGCACCTCCGCCTCCGCGACTGCCCAGCGGCATGGACGCACCGCCAACAAAGGCGAAATATGACGCCTACCACCGTCATACAAGCTAAAAACAAACTGACAATGCCCCTCTCGGCAGGGCTCGTGCAGGGCTCCGCCAGGAACTTCTCGGCCAAACTTGACTCAGCCTCGCTGAACGACCCCGAATATGAACCACAATAAGGCCACCAGCACAACAGCTATGCGTCATCTGCCAACACGATGCGATACTCCATACTGCGTTGAGCCGCACCATGGTTCAGGCATGGGCGACAAATACGCCGCACCATGGTTCAGGCATGGGCGTCAAATACGCCGCACCATGGTTCAGGCTTGGGCGTCAAATACGCCGCACCATGGCTCAGGCATGGGCGTCAAATACGCCGCACCATGGTTCAGGCATGGGCGTCAAATACGCCGCACCATGGTTCAGGCATGGGCGTCAAATACGCCGCACCATGGTTCAGGCATGGGCGTCAAATACGCCGCACCATGGTTCAGGCATGGGCGTCAAATACGCCGCACCATGGTTCAGGCTTGGGCGTCAAATACGCCGCACCATGGCTCAGGCATGGGCGTCAAATACGCCGCACCATGGTTCAGGCATGGGCATCAAACACGCCGCACCATGGTTCAGGCATGGGCGTCAAATACGCCGCACCATGGTTCAGGCTTGGGCGTCAAATACGCCGCACCATGGCTCAGGCATGGGCGTCAAATACGCCGCACCATGGTTCAGGCATGGGCGTCAAATACGCCGCACCATGGGTCAGGCATGGGCGTCAAATACGCCGCACCATGGGTCAGGCATGGGCGTCAAATACGCCGCACCATGGTTCAGGCTTGGGCGTCAAATACGCCGCACCATGGTTCAGGCATGGGCGTCAAATACGCCGCACCATGGTTCAGGCATGGGCGTCAAATACGCCGCACCATGGTTCAGGCATGGGCGTCAAATACGCCGCACCATGGTTCAGGCATGGGCGTCAAATACGCCGCACCATGGTTCAGGCATGGGCGTCAAATACGCCGCACCATGGTTCAGGCATGGGCGTCAAATACGCCGCACCATGGTTCAGGCATGGGCGTCAAATACGCCGCACCATGGTTCAGGCATGGGCGTCAAATACGCCGCACCATGGTTCAGGCATGGGCGTCAAATACGCCGCACCATGGTTCAGGCATGGGCGTCAAATACGCCGCACCATGGTTCAGGCTTGGGCGTCAAATACGCCGCACCATGGTTCAGGCATGGGCGTCAAATACGCCGCACCATGGTTCAGGCATGGGCGTCAAATACGCCGCACCATGGTTCAGGCATGGGCGTCAAATACGCTGCACCATGGTTCAGGCATGGACGTCAAATACGCCGCACCATGGTTCAGGCTTGGGCGTCAAATACGCCGCACCATGGTTCAGGCATGGGCGTCAAATACGCCGCACCATGGTTCAGGCTTGGGCGTCAAATACGAATTGCGTAGGTACTCACCGCGCGCGCCGAATCACCGTGCTGGGGTTTGTCAGTGAAGCCAGCAGCTCCCATTGGTACAGCCTTACCGGTCATTATCCTCCTGGGCGCTCTCATTGACCGCTTACGTCACTATGTACGTCTCTACCCGCACCGTGCGTGTAGTCGCGAAATTATATCACTATCCGCGTCAGCGTGACACCAGTGTGTCGCAACTCTCCACGTCCTCAACCGTCGCTGTCGGCTTCACACCACGAACTGCCTCCTCTCCTCTCGCCATCTCCCTGCACCGTCCCGTCATGTCACCCTTCCCTCCGCCGGCCTCGCTGATACCCTAAACACACAGTCGTCCCAGGTTACACTCGTGCGTTCACTTACGAATCCACTAACCGTCAATAGGTTTGTCCCTATTACTGAACATGACCGTATACGGATGAATGCATGCACCGTACGGTTTTGTACTTACACAACGTACACAGGGGTTATTCATGTGGCTGGTTGGTGGTAAGAGATTATCGGAAATCATTCAGTGACTAATGAAATCAAGAACCTGCCAAGCACTTAATTATTTTGATCGTTGCGACACAAATATAATAAGAACCATAACATATTAAGTTTATATGGTCTCAGACATACTCCACCCAATTGTCTGTTTCCAGAGATTAAAATGTGTACAATGGAAATTATTTCTTTGTCTTTTGGCATTTCACAAGACGGACGTGGCGAGTATAATGAAGCTGGAACGGCGAGCATGTCCCTTTGCCCGTTTCCTACCCAGTACGCTTTCCACGCATACCCGCGACATGATGAAGGCTCAGTCTGCTCCACTACAGACAGAGCGGTGAGCGTTTACCAGCTGTCTGATTTTCTGTAGACTAGTGGATGAACATTTGGCAGCTCAGTCTGGCGGCTGCCTGGTGACAATATTCGGCTGCTGAGCCGCCTGCAGTGGAGCCGCGGCGGCGACAGCGGCGCAGTGCTGGGCCAGCGGCGGGCAGCGCGTGCTGTGCGCCCTGTCCGTCGTTTCCGGCGCGCGTTGGGCCGAACTTGGGCGACTGGCAGACGGCACGTCCGGCCGACGCGTCGGAGCGATAGCGGTGCGGTCAAACGGCGCCGAGCTGCACTCGTCTCCTCTACTCACTGCCGGCTTCGGCATGCAGCTCGGCTCACTGCCTGTGACGCCGCGCCGGGCATGTCAAGCCGCACCGAAGCCGTTGGCTGAGGGGCTTGTTAGGTGCAAGTTGCATGCCTCTCCGGTTTCCACAGCTCTTCCGCAGAAATCCTGCACGGTGGGTTTCAATACTGCAGCTTGAAGCATGTCGATGCTGTTTATTTTACTATCGATGCGTTTCGTCACGAGGTTCGGAGTAGTTCTGTCACTTGTCAACGCTATCTGCCTCGTCATGGTTTTTGCCTTCTACTAGATCACAAATGTGCTTTTGTTGATGTGCGTAATTTTACTGGACGTCGGTCATGTCACCTACACATTTCGCTGCAGGACTCACGAATACTAGTTGTCTCGTTCGGCTTCAAAGTAAAACTTACGCTATATCAACTGCGAATTGGGAATATGTTTAGGAGTATCAGTGGTTCTCGGGTAGGAACGCAGCTAGTTACCTTTGCACTTTTCGCAGCAGGAGTCGGGGCGTAGCCGTTGACCTTCCAGCACCAGGTGACATGTCTCGGCCATCGGGCACACCTCTCTGTCACACCGGACCCACGTGTGCTGCAAACATGGTCAGAGTCGGACGTCAGAATCGGGTCCGATCGCATGGCCGGACGCGCGATGGCGCTTGACGTCAACTCAGCAACACTGCTTCGCGACAGAGAGCAGCACCCGAGTGTAGAGCTAAATGAAGACGGTCAGCAACGCATGCAGCCACAGTATTGGATTGACTAATACATTCAGCATTGACAGAGGCGGCCTGGCGGGCGATAGCCGGATAGGGCGCCGGCTGTCCCGGCCGCCGCACGCCATCGGCCTACCATCTGTTCAGAAATATGACACCGCAGCCAAATCAGCCGCAGACGGCCATTTTCGGCGGCGCCGAGGAGGAAGTGACCATTGGGCCGGGCCTGATATCCGGGCCAGTGATCATGAGTCACACAGAACCATTACCATTGGTTACTCACCACGTCACTTACAAGAGCATAGAAGAGACGGGATCCAGGCGCCGGGGCGGACCTTCCCTTACACACGCCCGAGACACCCGAGACGTCGCGCGTTGCCCGCAACGTGCTATATTGGCTATGCAAAATGTCCATAACTCGGCTCTCATAACTCGCGGCCTCTCATATATAAATGCTTTTTGCATTATGTCCTTTCCACTTATATGTTCATGTTTCAAGATATTCTGAATGTTAGCGAACCGGTAAATTTTGCCGGTCAACGTTAAGTTTGACATCGTTAAATGTATACGTTTATTACATGCATCAATTGATTGCCTTCATTTATCTCCCTTCATCTAATTCGCTCCTTTTGTCCATGTCTTGGCTCACTCCACCTGGGTTATTATGTTTACAGTCATCATCAGAAGTCTTCATTGCTGACTCGGGGACCTACCTTCCCGTCCTCCCACTTCCGAGAATACCTAATCCTCCCCCGTCTCTGACCTGTCAGCTGTGTTGGGTCCGTAGCCCAGGGGATCTCAAACTTTTTGGTACCGCCCGGTGTGAACCCGGCCAGAATGTGCGATACTTTTAAGACAAACTGTACCCCGGGATTCACCCAGCTCCGACCCCTTCTCGTCCTCCCGACAGCCGGTCCTCGACAGCGGACGTCCAGGTCTTCGTCCAGTGGGACGAGGACCTCCACGTCCAGTTACTCCCACGTCCAGTGGGACCGGTGGCGGTCGGCCAAACTGGCGGCCAAAGAGCAGCCCCGGGAGTGGCAGTCTTGACCGCCGTCATGGCTGGTGCCCTCCCGCAGCTTATTCCTCTGGGATGGACACTAACCATTGGATGGTCACCCGGCCGGTGTTTCACTGTGTCCCACTTTATCCCGTACCTATGGAAACACAATTATAAAGAATGGTGTTATCCAATGACCAACCAACCTTGGGTTACGCAATGGTCCGAGCGGGCCGAAGAGGCCACCTGCATGAAGCGGCGATGCAGAGATCATCTGTGATGAAGACATCTAGTGATACTCACCATACACTTGCACGCGATGCAGGGGTCATCTGTGATGTTGCCCATGTCCATCAGTTGGCCCTCGTTGGAGCACGAGATATGCAGACCTGCCAACAGCGTGCACACCGAGCCAGTATTGATCAGACGTGGAGACGGGGACGGCGGCGGTCGCCAGACCGATCAGACGGGGACGGCGGCGGCCGCCAGACCGATCAGACGGAGACGGCGGCGGCCGCCAGACCGATCAGACGGGGACGGCGGCGGCCGCCAGACGCGGACACTCTTCAATGAAGTTCTGACGAATTGATGCATTCGTGTCCATCAGCGTGTGCAGGGCGCCCCACCGTTTGTTTATATCATGCCATGATGACCATTTGTGTGATACCGGCGGTGCCCACTTATCAGCAGAGTGGGCTGGCTTCAGTGCAGCCTGACCAACCGCAGACTCTTGATATAGGCTATACTAGTGATTTTTGCTTGTAAAGTGGCTACAATTTGTCCATTGCCTTCATACGTTTGCTTATGTTGGCTGCATATAGTCCGCCGTGTAATGAATGAGTAGTCAAAAGAGAAGGAAAAATAGACACGGTGCGATGAACACTGCACACGGCACAGCATCGGAATGCGACATATGTATGTAAGCACTACCGCCAGGCGCCAGCAAGACCTTATTTGGCGCTAGCCATCCCAACTGATGACACATCGAGAGATGCTAGCTCTGATAAATACCATAAAATCGCCTATTCTACTTGGATAAAATATCATCGGTGAACTTTCCTTCGTATTATTATTTTTTCACAAACACTAAGCCTTTAACAATGTTGCGATCAGGAAAATGGCTAACCACTACCCAAAATTGCATTGTTAGCCCACGTGCTAAGTTAACACAAGCTATTGTGTGTTTTAAAAGGAAAACAACTGACGTCAACAGCAGCCTGTCGATCGCCACTGCGCGTGCAAATTGTAATATTTTATAATATAACATTAACAAACATTTATGACTTAGGAATTTAACAGGCATAACCCTAGGCATATGTAAGTACCTATCTGGCATAATAAGTTTACACTCACAGACCAAATACGATCTCTTGCGATCTCATTGTAATGCCTTCTTGGACAAATGTTATGCGAAAGGGAAAAGAGAATCACAAGAGTTTTATTGTTATTTTGAGACCTTTGAACATCCAAACACATCGTACTAAACAACACT
>JAXIVJ010012804.1:0-39156 GCA_036785665.1 Chirona hameri | reverse complement strand
AAACCGCTTCTCCCGCCGAGCCAGCACTCTGCGTATCGGTGACCTCTGACCCTTACGCTGCCGGTTACGCTGGTAAGGCGGACAACTATTGACTGACTCGGAGTCTGCGGCTACTACGTCCTTACTACAATGAATAGCCTCTACTCGAGGACCCTCTAAATGCGAGCTACTACGCCCGATGCTGTGCCGGCGTGGCCTTACAACTCTCCGATCAGAGGCGGTCTCAGGGTAGAGATCCCTCGGTGCACTCTGGTGGGAGATACTCAGGGTTTTCGAATATTGTGATTTTATTTGAAGGCTTAGAATAGTGCAAAGTGATAGAGAGCTGCATATGTGTAGGACGGAGATGTACCGCTATTTTTTCAGGGATATCTATTGTTGTTATGCAACGATGCTAGGTTTTACCCATCCACAGTAGTACCTACCATTACTTTTACAGTGACCGTACATACACGGATAAACTATCAGAGGCAATAACAAACATGGGCCAGATGCCGGTATCAATTGAAGACAAATTTACACGCATACACACTCTCAGACTACCAGAGGGTATACGTTACTTTGAGTCAGATGCCGACATTAAAAGAATACCAATTACACTCATACACACTCTCAGACTATCAGAGGCTATACGTTACTTTGAGCAAGGGCGGATCCAGGGGGGGGGGGGGCGAACGGGGCCATACCCCCCCCCCCCCCCCCCAAGACGTGAAATATAATGCATGCTATATTTGCGTTTTTAGAACGGTACTGGGCATCCCAAAATTGCAGCAGTCAAAATCAAGCTAGCCTCAGTCAAAAACTGAAAAATTTCGCGCCGCCTCGCGGCATGACACAAGTTTCGCAATTGCATATACAAATTTGGAAAATTAATTCCATTAAGTGTCTTGCAGAGGCTCTCCTTGGCGGTAATTGCTGGCCCCAGGGCCAACTCTCTTCATAAAATATTATCTTTAAAGCGGGCTACATGTTTAGCTTGTCTGCCGAGTTCCGAAAAAGGCGATGCGAACGCAAAGACGCGGACTTCGGCAACCGGAAGCTGTTCCAGCGGTGCCCAACTTGTTGGCCCGAAGAGCTAATAGTGGGGACCAGGCCAGGACTATCTCCCCAAGCCATCTCCCCCAGGCTCCTCCAGATCCACAGGGACCATTTATGCGCGGAAATGTCGGTCTGCCTCTTGCTACTTTGAAACCATTTGCACCGTTACCAGTTGTTTGTTACAGTTCGGTACATAGGTATGTATACAGACTACAGTTATTATTATCATATGTACTATTGAGCGCAGACTGCCACCGGCCATCGTGATTTACTATCCGAGGCTAATGTATATGAAAAACTACCTTCATTTCAACATTTCGCATCATACCGAGATGTGCAACCAGGAAAAGGGGTTACCTGAGGCTTGGCTCCACTCACGGTCTGGTTCCAATATTAAAAATGCGTTTTCCACGACCTAAAATTAAAATGTTCACGCTGCTTCGCGGCGTCACATCAGTGGCCATCGTCATAACGAAGCCATCGTCATCGTCTTCGTTTCGTCGTAACGCTGAATTGAATGAATAACATTTTTATCTTATTATCCTCTACAAGGCTAAGAAGCTAAAAATGCCTATGTTTCTGGGTTTTATCAGGCAAACCCGAGCAAAAAAAAATCGCGCCGCTTCGGGCGCTAAATAACAAGTACCTACTATAACATGCAAATCCACATTAGAAATGTTGCAAAGGCTTAAATACACGCATAACAAATTGGGGTAAATTTTTTTATCGTCATTTCAGCCGACCCCGCACTCAAAAATTATCGGCGACGCCCCTGGGTACAGCTGACAATTGACATAGTTTGTCTCAGTGTAAGGCAATGTCGGAACAATACAAACTGCAAGCTGACATCTTTCCTTTTTCGATATCCCAAAAAGTCGAAAACCTAAAAAAAAATGGGGAAAAAATCGAAATCGTGTGGTTGCAAAATAAAGTGGCCCAAATCCGGGGAGAAATTCGAAATTGAGGGTAGGTAAGGTCCGCTAAAAAAACGGTCTGCCCCCACCCCCAAAAAAAACGGCCCGCCCTTGACTTTGAGTCAGATGCCGGCATTAAATGAATACCAATTACACTCATCCACACTCTCAGACTACCAGAGGGTATACGTTATTTTGAGTCAGATGCCAGCATTAAATGGAGAACAATTACACTCATACACACTCTCAGACTATCAGAAGCTATACGTTACTTTGAGTCAGATTCCGGCATTACAACTAGAGTAAGACAAATCACTCACATACACTCTCAGACTACGTCATTAGCATACAATACCACAAGGTGCAGACGTGCCAGAAGAACACAGAACACTGTAACGCATCTCTAAATTTGAACTGAGAACGACCCTAAAACTTGAGACCGGCTCCGAAACCAGGAGTGAGTCTGACTGTGGTTCGGTCCGCGGGAAGAGCCGCGGAGCCGCTGGTGAGGCCACCAGACCTTCAGAGAGCGAGACACCAGGAGTGAGTCGGACTGTGGTTCGGTCCGCGGGGAGAGCCGCGGAGCCGCTGGTGAGGCCACCAGGCCTTCAGAGAGCGTAACCGTGTGAGAGTGAGCGCAACCGAAGTGAGAGAGTGAGCCCGGAGCGCGCGTCGGTCCGGCTCTATATTGGTCCCGCGGGCCCGGCGGTCCGGCTCTATATAGGTCCCGCGGGCCCGGCGGTCCGGCTCTATATCGGTCCCGCGGGCCCGGCGGTCCGGCTCTACATTGGTCCCGCGGGCCCGGCGGTCCGGCTCTATATCGGTCCCGCGGGCCCGGCGGTCCGGCTCTACATTGGTCCCGCGGGCCCGGCGGTCCGGCTCTATATAGGTCCCGCGGGCCCGGCGGTCCGGCTCTATATTGGTCCCGCGGGCCCGGCGGTCCGGCTCTATATAGGTCCCGCGGGCCCGGCGGTCCGGCTCTATATTGGTCCCGCGGGCCCGGCGGTCCGGCTCTATATAGGTCCCGCGGGCCCGGCGGTCCGGCTCTATATTGGTCCCGCGGGCCCGGCGGTCCGGCTCTATATTGGTCCCCCGGGCCCGGCGGTCCGGCTCTATATTGGTCCCGCGGGCCCGGCGGGCCGGCTCTATATTGGTCCCGCGGGCCCGGCGGTCCGGCTCTATATCGGTCCCGCGGGCCCGGCGGTCCGGCTCTATATTGGTCCCGCGGGCCCGGCGGTCCGGCTCTATATTGGTCCCGCGGGCCCGGCGGTCCGGCTCTATATAGGTCCCGCGGGCCCGGCTCGGCGGCACTGAAGTCACGCTCTGAAGTCACTGAAGTCACGCTCGCTGGCACGTTCGGTCGGTATGGAGCGGCGCGGACCACCTCGGCCAGCGTGGGTCACAGCATCGGTGCGGTCCCTTGGCGGTGACTTGTTGCCGACGCGCGTTCGACCTCGGCTGGGTCAAACGGCGATCGGCTGGTACGAGCGGCGCGGATTCCCCTCGGCCAGCTCGAGTCGCGTTCACTAACACTCCGAGTAGCGTCCACGGCCACTGTGCTGCCCGAGCTGAGGCGCCCGTGGCAGTTAGATATAACCCCGATCCGCCTGTCCTCCACTGTGTTGGCGGCCTTTTCCGGGTTCCGGGGCTGTTCAAGGCCGCTCGGGCTTTGACCCGGGACGCTTTCTGAACATCGATTGGTGCCGCGGACACAGCGGCGCTGATTCTGAAGAAGTGTAGTCGTGGCTCGGGAAAACGATTATCGCACGTGTAACAGCACTCCTGGGTTGGCTGTGGGTGCAAAACACGTACCTACAACTTGGTGCGAATCAATATGCCACTTGCTAAACGGCGTGGCAATTACAAATAATCTGCTGTTTCGCATCTGACACACACAATTGTTGGGCATGCTGGGAATTGAAACTCGCCGTATACTAGAAACAATCGCAGGGACTTAAGAGCCAAGCTAGCGTGCAATACTCAACTATTTCACAGTCACATGGGAAGACGCAAGTGATGACAGATTGTTGACGAGATGAATGAAGCAAGTGAGGCCCCAAGACAGCAAAACAGTTTTCAATGCAAGTAGCGGCACACCATCGAGTCCAACAGCCCTAGAAGAGGACAGTTCTTTCAAGGCTCTAGAAAGCATGGGTAAGGTCACCGGTTGTAAGACTAGCCGGGCTGTGGTGACGCACGGTGGTCTCGGAGGGAGAGGTGGCACGCTGTGGCAGCCGGCTGCCAGCTCAGCAGCTATCTATCATAGGCCCGACTGAGGCGAAATGGCGATTGAAGTCGTCAGCTCGGTCCATCGGCATATCCTAGACGCCGCCAACTCCCCCTCTCGTGGGTCGAAAGGCGAACTCACGGATCCCGCGCCAGAAACTCGCACGATCAGACAGCATGGTCCCGCACAGAAAGTCGCGTTTCGCCTGGGCACAGCAACTCTTAACCCGGTTTCAGAGCCGCCGATACTCGGTAAGGGCGGTCTCCGTACCGTACCTGTGCCATTCCCGGTAGGCCCGGTCGCGCTCATGCATTAGTCCTCGCCCTACGGGGGGGGGGCCCTGACAGGCCCCCCCCCCCCCTGAGGTTTTTATTGAATAACTTTTTACACATGCGGTGTATCTTGCTGAAATTTTCGGTAGCTGAGTTTACAACAAATATACGCATGCTGTTAAAATTTAATTAAAATTGGTTAAGCAGTTTGGGAGATAATCATATTTTGATGACGTCATGTTGGTAAAAAAATGAGAAATATTTGAAAAATCGTAGAAAACAGAGTTTTAAAGGAAATTGCAAACGCATTTCACCAAAGATAAAACAAAAATGCATTTTCTTTAAAATGGCAATCTCGGAATTTCACAATGTTGGGTTTTTGACCCCTAAAATTAAAAAAAACTATTTTTTTTTAAATCCCCACAAAATAAAAATGTTCAAAAGATATTACATAAAAACGGAATATATGTGAGATAACTGAGTATGGAAAATACCCATACCAAATTTCAAAGCAATATCTTTATTTTTGACTGAGTGATGGCTCCCTAAGTGTAAGAAACTGATGACGTCATTTTTAAAAATAGTTTGTTTACTTTTTTTGACAAGATACGAACAAATAACTACCTTTTCTGTATTCCTGAGTCAAAACTGGTCGAGAAGTATGCTTTTTTATTTATATTTATCAATTTCTAATTTTGAGGTTTTCTGAAGAGTAAAATCGCTGTTCTGGACGTGGTAAATCCGAGGTCATTCACTTGACCTGGAAGGTCACCCGTTGACCTGAAACCTAAAAATCGCATACTGTTAGATTCCTCTCATGACAGGCAACATGCTGGTTCTTACTGCATTGCTCTAAGGTGCTTGGTTTGGAAGTTCACAGGGGGGGCAGTCAGCCCCCCCCCCCTCTCCCGTAGGACGAAGGTGAAAAAGCTCCCGTAGGGCGAGGGTTAAAGGGAATAGGTCACCTTGAGAATTGTCTTGAAATTCAACCATACGGTGCATCTTGAGCTCAAAGCAATGCATATGACTTTGGTTTGGACAACTGATGGATATATGTGGAGAAAGAAGTAAGTTTCTCTTTGTATTTCACGAGAAATCATACGATAACAGCTGACGATCGGATCGGAGCTGGCTCCGCCCCGCTCCGCCTGACGACAAGTACAGTCTCTGACAAGGGGCCGCCGCGCCGCCGCGCCGCCACCGCTATCCTGGGCGGTGGAACAGACGACTATCCTCTGACTGTGTTAATGTCAGTTAGGCTATCCTGGGCGGTGGAACAGACGACTATCCTCTAACTGTGTTAATGTCAGTTAGGCTATCCTGGGCGGTGGAACAGACGACTATCCTCTGACTGTGTTAATGTCAGTTAGGCTATCCTGGGCGGTGGAACAGACGACTATCCTCTGACCGTGTTAATGTCAGTTAGGCTATCCTGGGCGGTGGAACAAACGACTATCCTCTGACTGTGTTAATGTCAGTTAGGCTATCCTCTGACTGTGTTAATGTCAGTTAGGCTATCCTGGGCGGTGGAACAGACGACTATCCTCTGACTGTGTTAATGTCAGTTAGGCTATCCTCTTACTGTGTTAATGTCAGTTAGGCTATCCTGGGCGGTGGAACAGACGACTATCCTCTGACTGTGTTAATGTCAGTTAGGCTATCCTCTGACTGTGTTAATGTCAGTTAGGCTATCCTGGGCGGTGGAACAGACGACTATCCTCTGACTGTGTTAATGGCAGTTAGGCTATCCTGGGCGGTGTAACAGACGACTATCCTCTGACTGTGTTAATGTCAGTTAGGATATCCTCTGACTGTGTTAATGTCAGTTAGGCTATCCTGGGCGGTGGAACAGACGACTATCCTCTGACTGTGTCAATGGCAGTTAGGCTATCCTCTGACTGTGTTAATGGCAGTTAGGCTATCCTCTGACTGTGTTAATGGCAGTTAGGCTATCCTCTGACTGTGTTAATGGCAGTTAGGCTATCCTCTGACTGTGGATAGCCTAACTGCCATTAACACAGTTAGGCTATCCACAGTCATCTATGTGACTGTGGATAGCCTAATGGCAGTTAGGCTATCCTCTGACTGTGTTAATGTCAGTTAGGCTATCCTCTGACTGTGTTAATGGCAGTTAGGCTATCCTCTGACTGTGTTAATGACAGTTAGGCTATCCTCTGACTGTGTTAATGACAGTTAGGCTATCCTCTGACTGTGTTAATGGCAGTTAGGCTATCCTCTGACTGTGTTAATGTCAGTTAGGATATCCTCTGACTGTGTTAATGTCAGTTAGGCTATCCTCTGACTGTGTTAATGTCAGTTAGGCTATCCTGGTGCCATATGGCCAGACGGCGCAGCATACACGGGTTGGGTCCCATCTTAATTGACCTTGTCGGCCACAGCCGGTCCGCAAGTCTATATTTTATTTATGTATTTATTTATTGTATTCATGCACATGTATCGCCGACGAGAGTGGGTACCCACCAGCAGGCGAAGTCCAGTCAGACATCGCCGACGAGAGTGGGTACCCACCAACAGGCGAAGTCCAGTCAGATAATGCAGAATGCCATTAACCCGAGCTAAACTAATTCTAAAATCCGGCAGATACCCCCAAGGAATTGCATAATTGCACCCCAATGGAAATTGATGGAATAGCGTCTTACTAAATTATAACTGGTAGAAACTGGTAACTGCAGCGCAATATTATCTAAATATTGCAGCGTCTAAATAATGGAATAGATATCACCGAGGTGAATTACGGTTATAAACACTTGGCATAAATGCCGAGATAATTTAACAGTGTTTAATTGGCGGGTTACACAAAGCAAGTAATTCCGCTCAAGAGCTTTGGAGAGCCTAATTACACATCAACTAAGAACGATGAGAGGCGATAAGATCCCCGTGTAACAAGATACGCACCTGTCATTCATTCTCCTCCCGTACATCAACTAAGAACGATGAGAGGCAATAAGATCCCCGTGTAACAAGATAAGCAACTGCCATTCATTCTCCTCCCGTACATCAACTAAGAACGATGAGAGGCGATAAGATCCCCGTGTAACAAGATAAGCACCGGCCATTCATTCTCCTCCCGTACATCAACTAAGAACGATGAGAGGCAATAAGATCCCCGTGTAACAAGATAAACACCTGCCATTCATTCTCCTCCCGTACATCAACTAAGAACGATGAGAGGCAATAAGATCCCCGTGTAACAAGATAAACACCGGCCATTCATTCTCCTCCCGTACATCAACTAAGAACGATGAGAGGCGATAAGATCCCCCCGTGTAACAAGATACGCACCTGCCATTCATTCTCCTCCCGTACATCAGCTAAGAACGATGAGAGGCGATAAGATCCCCGTGTAACAAGATACGCACCTGCTATTCATTTTCCTCCCGTACATCAACTAAGAACGATGAGAGGCGATAAGATCTCCGTGTAACAAGATACGCACCTGCCATTCATTCTCCTCCCGTACATCAACTAAGAACGATGAGAGGCGATAAGATCCCCGTGTAACAAGATAAGCACCGGCCATTCATTCTCCTCCCGTACATCAACTAAGAACGATGAGAGGCGATAAGATCCCCGTGTAACAAGATAAGCACCGGCCATTCATTCTCCTCCCGTACATCAACTAAGAACGATGAGAGGCGATAAGATCCCCGTGTAACAAGATACGCACCGGCCATTCATTCTCCTCCCGTACATCAACTAAGAACGATGAGAGGCGATAAGATCCCCGTGTAACAAGATAAACACCTGTCATTCATTCTCCTCCCGTACGTCAACTAAGAACGATGAGAGGCGATAGGATCCCCGTGTAACAAGATACGCACCGGCCATTCATTCTCCTCCCGTACATCAACTAAGAACGATGAGAGGCGATAAGATCCCCGTGTAACACGATAAACACCTGCCATTCATTCTCCTCCCGTACATCAGCTAAGAACGATGAGAGGCGATAAGATCCCCGTGTAACAAGATAAACACCTGCCATTCATTTTCCTCCCGTACATCAACTAAGAACGATGAGAGGCGATAAGATCCCCGTGTAACAAGATAAACACCTGTCATTCATTCTCCTCCCGTACATCAACTAAGAACGATGAGAGGCAATAAGATCCCCGTGTAACAAGATAAGCACCGGCCATTCATTCTCCTCCCGTACATCAACTAAGAACGACGAGAGGCGATAAGATCCCCGTGTAACAAGATACGCACCGGCCATTCATTCTCCTCCCGTACATCAACTAAGAACGATGAGAGGCAATAAGATCCCCGTGTAACAAGATAAGCACCTGTCATTCATTCTCCTCCCGTACATCAACTAAGAACGATGAGAGGCGATAAGATCCCCCCGTGTAACAAGATAAGCAGCTGCCATTCATTCTCCTCCCGTACATCAACTAAGAACGATGAGAGGCGATAAGATCCCCCCGTGTAACAAGATACGCACCTGTCATTCATTCTCCTCCCGTACATCAACTAAGAACGATGAGAGGCGATAAGATCCCCCCGTGTAACAAGATAAGCACCTGTCATTCATTCTCCTCCCGTACATCAACTAAGAACGATGAGAGGCGATAAGATCCCCGTGTAACAAGATACGCACCGGCCATTCATTCTCCTCCCGTACATCAACTAAGAACGACGAGAGGCGATAAGATCCCCGTGTAACAAGATAAGCACCTGTCATTCATTCTCCTCCCGTACATCAGCTAAGAACGATGAGAGGCGATAAGATCCCCGTGTAACAAGATACGCACCGGCCATTCATTCTCCTCCCGTACATCAACTAAGAACGACGAGAGGCGATAAGATCCCCGTGTAACAAGATACGCACCGGCCATTCATTCTCCTCCCGTACATCAACTAAGAACGATGAGAGGCGATAAGATCCCCGTGTAACAAGATACGCACCGGCCTTTCATTCTCCTCCCGTACATCAACTAAGAACGATGAGAGGCGATAAGATCCCCGTGTAACAAGATACGCACCGGCCATTCATTCTCCTCCCGTACATCAACTAAGAACGATGAGAGGCAATAAGATCCCCGTGTACCAAGATAAGCACCTGTCATTCATTCTCCTCCCGTACATCAACTAAGAACGATGAGAGGCGATAAGATCCCCGTGTAACAAGATAAGCAACTGCCATTCATTCTCCTCCCGTACATCAACTAAGAACGATGAGAGGCGATAAGATCCCCCCGTGTAACAAGATAAGCACCTGTCATTCATTCTCCTCCCGTACATCAACTAAGAACGATGAGAGGCGATAAGATCCCCGTGTAACAAGATAAGCAACTGCCATTCATTCTCCTCCCGTACATCAACTAAGAACGATGAGAGGCGATAAGATCCCCGTGTAACAAGATACGCACCGGCCATTCATTCTCCTCCCGTACATCAACTAAGAACGACGAGAGGCGATAAGATCCCCGTGTAACAAGATACGCACCGGCCATTCATTCTCCTCCCGTACATCAACTAAGAACGATGAGAGGCGATAAGATCCCCGTGTAACAAGATACGCACCGGCCATTCATTCTCCTCCCGTACATCAACTAAGAACGATGAGAGGCGATAAGATCCCCGTGTAACAAGATACGCACCGGCCATTCATTCTCCTCCCGTACATCAACTAAGAACGATGAGAGGCAATAAGATCCCCGTGTACCAAGATAAGCACCTGTCATTCATTCTCCTCCCGTACATCAACTAAGAACGATGAGAGGCGATAAGATCCCCGTGTAACAAGATAAGCAGCTGCCATTCATTCTCCTCCCGTACATCAACTAAGAACGATGAGAGGCGATAAGATCCCCCCGTGTAACAAGATAAGCAGCTGCCATTCATTCTCCTCCCGTACATCAACTAAGAACGATGAGAGGCGATAAGATCCCCGTGTAACAAGATCAGCACCTGTCATTCATTCTCCTCCCGTACATCAACTAAGAACGATGAGAGGCGATAAGATCCCCGTGTAACAAGATAAACACCTGTCATTCATTCTCCTCCCGTACATCAACTAAGAACGATGAGAGGCGATAAGATCCCCGTGTAACAAGATACGCACCTGTCATTCATTCTCCTCCCGTACAAGTGAGGAGTCCAGTGGCGGACAGGGGGGGGGGGGGGGCAGAGGGGGCAAGGTGCCCTCATCGAAAGACGTCTGGGGGAGGGCTGCTACCTCAAAACAGACCCTGGTACAGAACATACCAATGGCATGGTGACAAATCAAAGCAGACACACTCGACAACCTGATGAACGGGATGCCGGCCCGCATGTTGGAATGTTTCCGAGTTGCTGGGGAATACGTTCGAAAAATATAATGAACCGCCGATAGTTTTTTGTTTGTTTTGTATTGAACGAGAAACAACCGCTTATCAATCTTGTGACACCCTGTTACTACAAACGAGTATATACTACCTGTACCATGGCTGTCCCAAACGCGCTATTGGCTACATGCAGCAACACACATCATAGTTGACCCCTGCTGCGGCGTTTTACCAGCACCGTGAGTGCGATGACCACACCCAAAAGCGTCGTCATGAAGGCGATTCCAGTCGTCATCTCCGCGAACCCATACCTGTCAATAACCGCACCCCCCGATACCGGACCCACCGCAATCCCTAGCGAAAACGTCAGATGGAACATACTCGATACGAACGCCTTCGTCGCCATGTTGTCCTCAAGACCACTGGCGATGCTCGCATCCAGCATCGCCTTGAAGCAAGGGGTGTAAGCACCCCCGAGGAACAAATTCTCGACGGTCATTCCGATGCCTGTGACCAGCCAGTGTGGCCGGAACGGCAGCAGTGGCGAGGGGGCGATCAACAGGATGCCGACGCTGCATGCGAACAGACACAGCGCCATCATTGGGAACGGACTGCGGAGTTTCTCGGAGAGACGAGCCCAGAACATGTTCATCAGCGCGAAAAGCGTGGTGGTGACGAGGAAGAACAGACCGACGAGTGACGGCGGCACTCCGAGCACCTCGTCCGCGTACACCGCGAAGGTAGACTCCACCGTCGTCACGTCGGCAGCGAATACGAGAATCGTCCCCAGGCAGAGCCAGCTGTTTACGGAGCCTGAGAACGTCCTCAGGGTGCTGAAGAACGGCGCCTGTTTGCACTCGCTTTTCTCTATCGCCGGCATCAGGCGGGAGTTGACCGCTGCGGTGATCAACATGATCACGCCGAGGGTGTAGAACGGAGTGCCGAAGCCGCCGACGGCATAGAGGCCTCCCCAGATGGCCGGGGTGAGCGCGAGGCCGACGGTGAGCGCGGAGCCGATCACTGCCACTACAGTGGTGACCCGTCCCCCGAACTGACTACCCGCGATGGTGAAGCCGCAGGTTGATATCGCCGTTGACCCGGCCGCCTCCAGGAGTCGCACCGCGAAGATCGCGCCCATGAAGATCTCAGCGTCGCGGATGTAGGCCAGAGTGCCGAACGCGACCGTAGAGAGGCCGGCCAGCGCCAGACCGAGGTTGTAGAGGCGGGTGACGCCGATGACAGGCGCCAGCCGGCCCACTAGAGGACTGAACAGCATCTTGGCCACGGCGAAGCAGCTGAACACCGCGCTGATGACCGTCTGCGAGACGCCTCGCGAAGCGGCCTCGACGGGGAAGAACGGGATCATAATGGCGACTAACGAGCCGTTCAGGACAGTGACGAGGCACAGACCGGATAGCAGCTTCCTCTGGTACGGAGAGAAACGGTCTGTATCGGTTGGAGGTGGGTCTGCGTTCTTATCTGGAAATTTATCACCGACAGTGGACCCATTCTGGAGATCTAGTGACTGGTAGTGTGGATGATTCTTGCCTCCTGACGCTGGGTCGCCCTGCTTCGATAGCAGTTTCTGTGTCTCCATGTTGTCCTCATTCACCATCCTCCCGGGCGGGACCGTCCCAAATCGCCGTTCTAGGTCACTATAATCACTTCAGACACTTAAGTCACTTTGGTGACTTCAATCACTTTAGTCACTACAGCCACTTCAGTCACTTCAGTCACATCGGTCACTTTAATCACACACGTAGCAGTTTCTGCGTCGTACTACCGCGCACTGCGCGAGCTCTAGACACAACACACGTCCGCCAGCCCACAGAGAACATACAAGTTCACTACTCGCAGCGGCCCACCACCACCGTCACCGCCGCCCCACTCCCCTCCCCGCTCCCCTCCCCGCTCCCCTCCCCGCTCCCCTCCCCGCTTTTGCCGCAGCCGCAGCCGCAGCCGCCGCCGCCGCAGCCGCCGCCTCCAGAGCCTCAGGCAAGGTGCGCTTCACCGCAGCATTGCTACGGATGCTTTCGCCGTATTTTCGTCATCGCACACTACACATACACGCACACACTGACAGACACACGCAGTGGCGGATCCAAAAAATATTCGGGGGGTCATCAATTGCAGTGGTGCCCCTACCTATACCCAAATCTGAAAACTTAACGGATTTAGTCCACTATATTTCCAGTCTTTTTTAAAAAATTATAAAACGTTGGCTATTGCAATATCAGGCGTATTTTTTTTTCGCCGCGAAGCGTCGCAAATTTTGAGGTTTTGAGCGAGCTAGAAAACTAATTTTGGCTATTGGACAGGATATAGGGTCAAGACGAGTAAATATGTCTGGAGAAAAAGGTAGGGCCAAACGACATGTTACCCCCCCCCCCCCATTTAAGGTCAAAGGTGGGGCCATGATCCCATGCCTCCCCCCTCCCCTGCGGCCGCCAGTGTGTACCGTCTATATTCGACCCTTAATTGTACTGGAGAAGAACACAGAATGATTTGCGCCGCGTAGCTGCGCGAAATTTTTTGCTTTATTTTTGGGTCTCGATAACTAGGCCCTAAAAAATCGATTATTTGCATCTCATTCATTCAAAAATGCAATTCAGCCCAAGGGCACCAAGCAGCCACTCAATGATATTTTTCATCAAGAGTAATATAAATCCGATATAACATTACGACGCCCGACACGCTAGTTAATACTCACTTAATAGTTAAATGTTGGACAATAGGCAAGAGTAATATAAATCCACTGGCGGATCCAAGGGAGGGGGGCATCAGGGGAAAATGCCCCCCCCCCCCCAGGAATCTGGGATGGGGGGGGGGGGGGGGGGGGCATTCAATACAAGTATGCCCCCCGTGCGTTCCCAATTTATCGTAAAATCGTAAAAATTGTCTTTGCAGCAATCAAAATCCAGCTATCCACAGTCAAAAACTGGAAAATTTCGCGCCACTTCGCGGCATGACACAACTTTCGCAATTGCTTATACAAATTTGGAAAATGGAAAATGAATTCTGAAAAAGAAAACTGGCAGAGGCTCTCCTTGGCGGTAATTCATGACGAATGAATGAAAGTCATATCATATTCACTTGACCAGTGTTCGTCACGGCCCCCCCCCCCTTTCCAGCCCGGCCCGGCCCAGGCCCATGAACAACAAGCCCAGGCCCGTACCAGGCCCGCTCAAATTTATCATATTTAGGCCCAGGCCCGGTCCGGCCCGTTCATTTGTTCCAGGCCCGGTCCGGCCCGTTCATCTCAACTCATTTGTGTTGAATTTATTATATTAAGATTGAGCAGCTGAACAGAAACATTGCAGATATTTCATGTTCATCGTCAAAAATGTTGTGCATTCTACGCATTGCTATAGGTAATGCACAATCTATGTTGATTTGCCACTTGCAGCCATGTCAGGTCTGCACAAATAAACTATAGCTATACAGGATAAATCCATAAATATTGGGGCGATTTTGCAGCTCACCCAACCCTACCTGCAAGGCAGGGTAATGGAATGACTTAATTGTGGCCATAGTTTGTCAGATTCACTGAGCATGTACAGGTAGTTTTTCACATTTGGAGAGACGGCTGAGCCGATTGTGTTCAAATTTGGTGTGTGGTTAGGGACCGCTCCGCCGCCGCCTACCCACAAGCCTCTGCACGTGCGCACGTGCGCACCTTTTTTTTTATCTCAGGAACTACTTGCCCGATCGGGTTGAAATTCACCATACATTTATTTCGCGCTCGCTCGTTCATCGCCAACTACGGCGTCTTACTGGTACTTCATGTATTGCAGACAATGCACATGAGGTGATACAAAATACAGATTAAAGGAAATAGTTCACCTTCAACATTAGTTTTAAACTGAGATAGCTGTTTTGTAGCCCATGTTGGGAAACCCCTATCTACAAGTTTCCTTGACTGAAAAAGACTCTCCAGCCGAAGATATTTGACTTTTTGGCGAAGGAATTTGGCGCATATATGATATACTGTACCGTCAGAAAGTGCCAGCACTGCCATGGAGCATGCGCAGACCAATAACGCACACCATAACACTAATGATTTACGACCTTCTGTCCTGAATTGGCGCGATGTAGGACCATTTTTGAAAATAAAAAAAGAAACTGTATTCAAAAATATAATAAAATCGTGAACTGAAGAGAAAAAAATCCGAAGGTGAACTATTTCCTTTAACTTGTGTGGCATTCGTCACTGACGCCGGTTGTTGCACGTATTGCGCCTTGACTGACTAAGCTGACAACAGAAGACTAAGACTCAAGACAATTAGAGCCTTGGGCTCTTGGTCCCAAAAGGATATGGTTCTTCATCCATAAACAAAACAATAACATGATACAGATTCCATCAAGATTCAAGGTTGACCATTCATGCTGCCGCCTGCCAGTGTCCAAGTGTAGCTTGCCGGCCCAGCTATAGACAGTGATGAAGCTTGTAAATCCCTGGAGTGAAGGTCTTCAGGGTTGTCATCGCTCCTATGATGATAGCAGCCTGTAAAATAATAATGTATGCTAATATTGTTTTCTATCTTCTCAGTTCTCCTACCATTTTTTATGTTCGTCAGCCATTTGCGCCCACAGACTAAATTTTTTTGTTGTTGTTTACAGTCAAAGTTTTCATGGAACAAATCTACCAGGTTCAGAAAAATGGAGAAAAGGGCCACTTTTCTGACACTGTTCGTTAGAACGTTTTTTTTTTGCAGCCTTCGTACGTGTTGTTGGCACGGTTTTTCTTCGTATATTTTGACAATGCAAGGGGCGGGACCGATGGAATTTGGAAGCGTTCGTACGTGGATCCGTTGAAACGTTTTTTCTTCTCTCGTTGGAACGTTTCTTTTCTTCAATGATCGATCGTACGTGTTGTTGGAACGTTTTTCTCCGTATTTTTGACGATTGCAAGGGGCGGGGCCGCGTAAATACACCGGAAAACTTATTTACGACTTATCTACGAGATGGTCTGGTGGTCCGGGGGTGGAAGCAGCCCCCCCGGGTAGGTAACAGCGCAGGGAGCGAATGCGAGCGGGGCGTTCTAAACGTGGGTCCCTGTGGCCGTAATTGCTGTAAAGTTTAGGTCAGGTTCGATTATGTTATAACAATTTTGTAATGACAATTTTGTAATCACAATTTTGTAATTACATTTTTTTGTATTCCAATATTTTAATAACATATCGAACCCAGCGAAAATTAGCCTGCCTACAATTGTTATTTATCATGAAGGCATATAATGTTTCATCACTCTATCTTTTGCGAATATGTACCAAGCTTCTATGAACAATCAACTCTCATTTGAAAAAAGTGCATTGAAATCGGCAGTTTAACTTGGCCCCGGATGGTGAACTAGGTGATCACGACTTATTTTTAAAAAAATCCAACAATTTTCAACAAACAGGTATTTAATATATTACAGTGCACACATGCAACATTTATCTAAACCGTTTATTCATAATCAATCAATAAACGTTTCAGAAAACCGTGATGCATTCCGCGGATTAACTTGGCCAAGGATGGCGACGTATTTAGCGTATATGCTATTTGTTTCATTGACCGATCAGGGGCGTTGTCACGCTTCTTTGAGCACTTACTTCATTGCTGGCCCTATGACTTGTTTACAAATAACATTAAAACCAGAGATAGTGATCGATTATACTGTTCGTCACCATATGTTAGAACGTACTTTTTTATTTCCCATAATTTAATTTTTGCAATACAAAATGTTGTTATTTCACTTTTAAATTGAGGCACGATCAATTTGAAACCACACATGTCCAGGGGCGGATCCAGGGAGGGGGGGGGGGTCAAAGGGCCATGCCCCCCCCCCCCCCCCAAAGGTCCTGATACTATGTTTCCCCCCCCCCCCCCCAACGGTCGGACGTACAGTTGTAAAAATTGTCTTTGCAGCAGTCAAAATCCAGCTATCCACAGTGAAAAACTTGCAAATTTCTCGCCGCTTGGCGGCATGATACAATGCGCAATTGCTTATACAAATTTGGAAAATGGGAAAATAAATTCATTAAGTGTCTGGCAGTCTCTCCTTGGCGGTAACTAATTGCTAGCCCCAGGGCCCATTCCCTTCATAAAATATTAACTTTCAAGCGGGTTACATGTTTAGCTAGTCTGCCGAGTTCCGAAAAAAGGCGACGCGAACGCAAAGACGCGGACATCGGCACCCGGAAGCTGCTCCAGGGGTGCCCAACTTGCTGGACCGAAGAGCTATTAGTGAGGCCAGGCCAGGACCATCTCCCCAAGTCATCTCGCCCCAGGCTCCTCCAGATCCGCAGGGACCATTTATGTGCGGAAAAGTCGTTCTGCCTTCGGAAAATGAGGAAAAGCAAATGTGTGCGGATTATGTGCGGTATATATATATATATAAATATGTGTTATTAATTATGTGCGGAAAAGTCTTGCTGCTTTGAAACCATTTGCACTTTTGCCAGTTGTTTGTTACAGTTCGGTACACATGTATACAGTTATTATTATCCTATATGTACTATTGAGCGCTGACTGCCACCGGTCATCGTGATTTACTATCGGAAGAATACGTATATTATATTTGTAATTATACCGAGATGGGCAACCAGGAATAGGGGAACCTGATTTAATATTGGAACCTGAGTCTGGTTCCAATATTAAAATTTCGTTTTCCACGACCTAAAATTAGCATTTTCACGCCGCTTCGCGGCGTCAAATCGGTGGCCATCGTCATAACGAAGCCATGGTCATCGTCTTCGGTTCGTTGTAGCGGTGAATTGAATGAGTATGATGTTTAGCTTCTTATTCTCTACAAGGCCCACCGCCTATGTTTCTGCGTTTTATCAGGCAAACCCGTAAAAATGTCGCGCCGCTTCGCGCCGCTAAATAACAAGTACCTACTATAACATGAAAGTCCACATTTAAAATGCTGCAAAGGCTTGAATACACGCATAAAAATAGGCAATTTTTCTTTCGTCATTTTAGCCGACCCCCCTCCCCCACTCGAAAATTATCTGCGACGCCCCTGGGACAGCTGACAATTGACATAGTTTCGCTCAGTGTAAGGCAATGTCGGAACAATAAAAACGGCAAGCTGATGATCTTTCCTTTTTCGATATCCCAAAAGGTCGAAAAGCTAAAACAAATAGAAATCGTGAAGTTGCAAAATAAAGTGGGCTAAGTCCAGAAGAAATTCGAAATGGGGGGTAGGTAAGGTCCGCTAAAAATGGTTTGCCCCCCCCCCCTCCCCCCAAAAAAACGGCCGGCTGGATCCGCCCTTGTACATGTGTGACAGAAAAATGCAGGTAAATAAATCAAAAGGTGAGTATTTCACTTTAATACATGCTTTTATGTAGTTTGTCCCAGGGAAGCGCCATTTACTTTATACCTCTCCATTCAGCTGAACGTTCCTAAAACAATGCATACTAGGATATAACCACGGCAAAACTATTGAATATGTTACTAATGATTGGGACACAGTCAATGCACACGTGTGCTCACGGACCGTTTCATATTTCAAACCAGTTTTAGCTTTACCAGAGCGCGCCCGCTCGGTCATCGCCCAAAAAGGCGTTTTTACTGGTATAATATTGTGGTCTAAATCCAAGTTGATATTATTTAGCGGCATTTTTTTGGAGGGGGGGGGGGGGCGCTTGGCCCGAGGGGCGCCCTGGGTTTCTTTGCCCCCCCCCCCCCCCCCATCCGAAAATACCTTCCGCCGCCACTGGCCTGGGCCTGACAATTTTGAAGCAATGCGCGCGTCGCATAAGCTCAGGTCAGAGCTCAAAAATATTTTAACAAGCAGTTCACTTACACAGCAACACATTGCTGCTGTGACTGTGGATTTTTGTTTGTTTTTGGTTAGCATAGTTGGTTCATTGTTTCACATTTATAGTATACAAGTAAATATGCTAGGATAATTATTGCAAATTTTGTGATAATAATGATATGCTTAATCTGAACGGGCCGGACCGGGCCTGGGCCTCAATATTATGAATTTGACCGGGCCTGGTCCGGGCCTGGGCTTGGTGTTCATGGGCCTGGGCCGGGCCGGGCTGGGGGTTGGTGGCCCCGTGACGAACACTGATGTGTGCATCTGGTCGTATGGTCTATAACAGGGGTGTAACTCCTCCAGAAAAGTTGGGGGCTGAGCTGAGAAAATTGCTTAACCCTCGCCCGTGCAGCGTCCGATCAGTGCGTGACCGTGGAGGGGGGGGGGGGGTATAACCCCCGTAGCGTTTCGCCTCTAATTGGGCTAGAGCTTCAATTAAAAAACGATCGTGTTGCTTGTCACCAGAGGAAGCTATTGATACCCGATTTCAAGGTCCTAGGTCATTAGATGACCTCTGAAGTCATGTCAATGACCCGAAATTCAACCAAATTGTAAATGCGTATAAATTGAATTTGATCGAGCTAGAATCGCGAATGAGCATATAATTATGCTAAATGGGTGCCGAATTTGAAACCAGCGTCACAAAATGTCCTAGAAACTGCCAAATTTAAAAAAGGTCATGTCAGGTCATGTCAGGTCATTTGAGGTCAGTAACCTCGGTTGATTGAAGGCGCATGACCCCAGTGGAACATATAATTATGTAAAATGGATCCCATATTTGAAATCAGTTTCACAAAATGTCCTAGAAACTGCTAGAAGCCAAAACAGTAATATCAGGTCATCGGAGGTCAGTGACCTCGGTTGACCTCTGAAAAGGTCAATCGAGGTCACAATCTCAAGGGAAACCACAACTGTCACCTGGAAACACCAGTGCATATGCTCCTGAACAACAAACACTATGAAACTGCACAAGTTACAAAGAGCAATACTACGGACGCCAGTTGCGCCTGACATGACCTTGAGAAACAAGTCAAAGGTCACGGGTCATGTGACCTACAACTTAAAAATGTCAAAAAATGTGTCAAATTGTTCACAAGTAGGGTACTGAAAGTTTCATCGCAATCGGTTGATATTAACGCGAGTTATTCCAGAAAAAAAAACAAGGGGGGTGGCATCCCCTGCTGCACCATGGAAATCCACAAAGATGGAGATTTCTCCTCGGATTTGACCCACTTCCTCGTCCGAGTTGAGGGGGTGGGGTGGGGGTTTGCAGCCACATCAACTGAATAGGATCTTACATCCCTGACCTATAACTTGCACAGAACAGTTAAAATGTGCATCTCGCCAACAATTATCACCTGTTTAAACTTGCCCCCCCCCCCTTTCCAGTGACCGTTCTTTGTTTTGCCTCGACTAGGGGGCAGGAGCCGTGACTGGGGGGGGGGGGGGTCCCCGTAGTTAACATGTTAGACGAGTCCCTGCTCAGATGGCATTAAAACGTCCCGAAGGTGGAACGACGAGCACCGTTCAGGGACGCATATTCGCGCGGCCATATCCCGATCAGAAACCTTGCGCGTCTCCTGATGGACATGGCACTTGGCAGACTGCCACATAGTTGAGCTTGCGCTGCTTAATCACGCCCCGAGACAGTCTGAGAGAACATTCAGCTCGGCCGCCCGCCAAGCTGGCCGAAAAGGGCCCAGCTGGCGGTTGGAGGGGCAGCTGCCCCTCCTGCCCCTCCCCCCCCCCCCCCCCCTGTGGCGCCGTCCCTGATCCATACAGATCCGAGGTAATTCTAGGGTCGGGAAAAATTTAGTAGGTTCGTGAAGTCCACAAGTTCGCCCCGACGCCAAATATGCATATTTAGTCAAATGTAGCTTCCTGATTCCATATTTACCTCGAATTCTCTGAGTTAGTCTTTCGGTGAGAAATTTGCATCTCTAATTTCAAGAACAGTGATTAAGTACTTCTAACATTGCTTTTCGTCTGGAACATTCCGCATCGCAAGTACATACTGGCTTCTGAGATCCAGCTCTATTTTTGTTTCAAATAATGCACATGTAAGACATTTACAAATATTATACAAATAATGTAACATAATTTAGTCTGTATGACGTCATAATAACTTTTAAACCTAAGCTTGAAGTACTGATTAGTTAAATGACGTCATTATTTCTCATAAGACGGAAATAATAAGTGCACTACTTCACTTCTGCTGAGGGTGAGCCGGGTGCGGCTGGCACGAGATTCTGTAGCACGCGCTCGAAAGGATTCTTTCTTTCTGGAGTGAGGTGTCTATTGTTTGGTGTTGAATATCTTATAAACGGAATTAAGTTTAGCTGAATTTGTGGTATCTTCAAATTATGGCAGCCATTACCACACTGAATCCGAAGGCCGAGGTCGCTCGTGCGGCTCAGGCTCTGGCCATCAACATATCTGCAGCAAAGGGTATTCAGGATGTGCTGAAGACCAATTTGGGACCCAAAGGCACAATGAAAATGTAAGTTTTGCAGTTGTATTTATTGCAAATAAGATGTTCACTTAGTGAAATGGTTTACCTGATCAACTGCTCTGCCTGTGCTCTCTGGCGCTTGAGTGTGCCCACAGGTGTTAAAATGGTTAAATAGTTCATCCATAGGTTGTGTACAAGATTAACTAATTAACCCACTGGTGTCCCATATAACCAGGGTGTCACCACTGAGGGTGTAGGGGGCTGGGCCCTGAGGATTGCTCTGCCCCTGCCAGATTAGCAGGATTTTAACAAGCCCTTTGGGAGTAGGGGTGGGCAAACACCTGGCTGGCCCCCGGAACACCCAACCGGCCACCTCTAAAAATTTTGTGGTGATTCCTTTTTCTTTTTAATTATGTCCAAATCTTTTGAATGGACGGATTTCTGAGGTTAGGACCAGCGCTAAACAGAGCTTGTTGCAAAGGCCCTGACCCCTTCCGTCTGATTGCTGGGCAGGCTCCTAGAATTGCTTTGGAGCTGGGATGCGGAGTGGAAAATTCTGACTAAAAATAAGTATAAAGAGTGGAAAATTCAACCAAAAAGCATATGTACCAGGCTTTATCACCCAATTACCTGCTCACCAAAATAAGTTATTACCTATGCCAATTCTTACCTGTCTTTCCATCCACAGGCTGTCCCTAATCCTATCATTACATCCATAAATCAGCATCAGGTTTCCAATTATCCAATACATTTTAAAATAAAGAGTGGAAAATTCATAGTAAAACTTAGGAGAAAGAGTGGAAAAAATAGTATCCATAGGGTGTCATTTCCCACCCAAATTTCACAATGCTAGGACACTGTTGCTGGGCAGTCTGCATAATTTATGGGTGAAAGGTTAGCATGCCTGACATACCTGAACACAGTCCGCCCCACCCTCTGACATCACCTGACCTTGAGTGTGACCGCTGCCACCGGCTGCAGGCCATCCCAATCAGTGGCAAATATCATTAAATGGCAGTAAGCGCTGAAGTGACTCAAATCTGGCCAGCCACACTGGGTGAGGTAAAAAGCCCAGCGCTCTCCTGACTGAGCTACTGGGCCTTTGCATATAACCCCAGCAACTGTGGCACTTGTAATCTCTAGATCACCATGATCTTGTCATGCAGTAGGTATGCTGTTTACTGGGTCAAACAATCTGGCTGGCTAAATCACTGTAATGTCTGGCAATTTTGAGTTGCTGAGACTCATTTTGAACACAATTTTAAACAAACTTCAGGTTTGTGAATTGCTTAATGTCAAATTGTAAATGCTGCATTAATTAAGAAGAGTATTCACCTGCTGACTATCACCTGAAAGAGGTCAGGAATTAAAATGGTCACAAAACTTAAAAGAGGCATAAATTTACTTTGATTTGGACAACACTAGTAAACAAATATTGTTAGTGGAAACTGATCACCCTACAATAGACATGTGAAGGCTGTGCCAGATTTCTTGCTGACATTATTCCAACAATCTGATGTGATTTAAGAATGCAAATTAAGAAGAAAATTAAGAATTAAGAACACATTAGTTTGATTATGTTTTGATTGTGTTTATTCTGCTTGGTCATCATTGGCATTGGCAAAATCACTATGGTAACAGTCGCATCAAGAACGAGTAATTGACACGTCACACGACAGGATGTTTACAAGTAATTTTGTAGTTGTTTCACAACATGTGATAATGAACATTTAATGTACCATTTTACAGTGAATATCATTATCTAAAAAAAAATATTGCATAGGTCTTGTCTCAGAAACATCTGCTTTAGAGATGTATCTTTTGAATTGATTATCTACAAATGACGGAAATAATTAACCAGTTTATTTTTTTTTTATTGCAGGCATGTTGGATTTGATGGTTGTTTTTCTAACATGTAATTTTGGTATTTGCTGAATATTTGTGTAGTAAATAGTAGTGTGTGTGTGTGTGCGTGCGCGTATGTGCGTGCTAAGATCCTTTCCACCTTATTTGCATGCTGCTTTTCACCAGTTCACAATCGTAAAGCTCCTTTTCTTCCATGTGGCTGGCCTTCTGATGCCAGTAGTCATGCTACACCTAATCTGAAGTACATTGGCATCATGATTATACATACTTTGTGAGGAAACTGCTAGCAAATAAATCCATATGTATGTAAGTCTACGCGTCTAAATTGTGCTGCCTGAATATTTTTTAAAAACCATTGTGCACTGGCTCTCTGTAGTCCAGAGGAGCTACACAACCTGTGCAACACCTTGTTAGATAATAGGAAATTGATGAATATCTGAAAAGTGGAGCACTTAAGAAGACCTACTTAATTTGTTAACAATCAAATCGATTTTACTTTTCAGGCTTGTCTCTGGTTCTGGAGACATCAAAATCACCAAGGATGGCAATATTCTTCTTCATGAAATGGTAAGTGGCTTATCTCGCGCCGCGCCGGTGCTCGTCGCCACCTTCGCCGTGCCGTGGGGGGGGGGGGGGGAGCGGGGCGTTTAGACGCACCTTCGAACTCGGCTCCTAGGGACGCAGACAAAACCCGAAAATACCGTGCTCGTCAAAAATAATTTTGAAACTTATTGTGATTTTTTGCCTCAGGGTCAATATTGAGGTCACGAGAGGTCATCAACGGTCAGATTTTCCAGTTTAAGGACTTCGCTACGAACAGCCCCAAATGTCCCGGGAGGCAGGGAACTATGCTATCTAGGAACAAACGGAAAAGGGTGATCGAAAGCTCTTGCCAAAAAAAATGCAATCGCACTTGGCGTCCTCAAATTTTAGCTCAGGTTAATAGTTTAGGGCCTAAACTATTGACCTGAGCTAAAATTTGAGGACGCCAAGTGCGATTGCATTTTTTTTGCAAGAGCTTTCGATCACCCTTTTCCGTTTGTTCCCAGATACTAGGAACAAACGGAGAGACTTCTGGAGCCTAAACTTTAGGCTCCAGAAGTCATCAAAGGTCAAAAGGCTATATTGGGGGCAACATTGTTTTTCGCAAATAGCTTTTTACCTAATAAAGATACAATTTTGAGCCTAAAAATGTATGACATTACATTGTGAGCCTAAAAAACGCTATCTTACATAATAAAGATAGGCAATAATTGTGACGTCATCGTGTTTTTCTTGCTAAGACGCTGCGAAACATATTCGTGGTGACCAGGTTAGGTCAACTTATAAATGTGACCTCAGGTCAAGGTCAAGTGGTGATCCAGGTAGGTCATGTTGCATATTGGGAGACGTGTCTCGACGAGACAAACACATTGGTGCCGGTTGCAGTTCTCTATCTTCATTATGTCGATAGTTATTGACATAAAGGTGTTGGTGACCTCGGATGACTCTGTAGGGTTCACTGATCAAAAATTGCACCTGGGTCATCAAGAATGGCCTATGATAACATGATCGAAATTGGCGAAACCTTAGATCACAGGTTAAAAAAAAATCAGATATATACAAATTGTAGGTACCTATGACCTTATGAAATCCTGTAAGTTTGAAACTGATCGGCTGATCGGCTAAAAACTGTGGCTGTTGTACGACGGCAAACTTTTTGGAGGTGGGGTCGCGTGACCTAGTCTGGTGACCTGACCTGAGATGACCCGAGGTCAACAATTTTACACAATGTGAGTAATTGATGCCCCAACAGCTGTGCCAAATTTGGCAGCGCTGCGCGCCGCCGTTTTTCAGTTATTCTCGGAAAAAAAACTTAGGGGGCGTCTAAACGCCCCCCCCCCCCGGGCACGGCGCAGGTTATGCCAGTAGCTTCCCTCTAACGTACACATTAAAGATACAATTTGTAACCTGTTAAAGGCAGATAATCACCTTTTTCCACAAACATGGAGTTAGCACTTGAAATCGATAGACGAGGACAAAATATGATGTAAATTCATCACATATTGCATATACCGAAAGATATTGGCAGTTTCCTACCGATAAGCGATCCACGCTTATATCGGTCGGTACTCAGCAAGTACTCGGTAACGAATTCAGTAAATTAGCCTCCCTACGCATTGTTATTTATCATGAAGGTATGCAATATGTTTCCTGCACTCCATCTTTTGCGAATATGTGCCCAACTTTTATGAACAATCAATAATCATTTGAAAAAAAAGTTCATTGAAATCGGCAGTTTAGCTTGGCCCCGGACGGCGACCTATTTAGTGTCGGCGACTTGTTTATAAGTGTCCATTCAACAACGTTAAAGGGAGATAATCACCTTTTGATTTTGTTAGCAACACTTTCTTTGGCTACCGTTATGGTATTAAAATGATGTGATCTAAATTTAAGAATTAAATACAATTATTCCCTAATTCAAAGTTGGAAGTTTGGGAAAATTTATGATCTGTATTTTCCCTACACTATTGGAAAGCGCAACATCTGGCGCTTTTGTGTCAATCTGTTCAACGTTGTTGAATGGGCACTTATAAACAAATCGCCGACACTAAATAGGTTGCCGTCGGGGGCCAACCTAAACTGCCGATTTCAATGCACTTTTTTAAAATGATTGTTGATTGTTCATAAAAGTTTGGCACATATTCGCAAAAGATAGAATGCAGGAAACATATGGCATACCTTCATGATAAATAACAATGCGTAGGGAGGCTAATTTACTGAATTCGTTACCGAGTGCTTGCTGATTATAAGCGTGGAGCGCTTATCAACTATGAATTGAAATATCTCGCGGTAGGAATTGTTATATGCAAAATTTGATGAATTTACAATATATTTTGGTCTCGTCTATCGATTTCAGGTGCTAACTCCATTTTTGTGGAAAAAGGTGATTATCTCCCTTTAAACAGATTGATGCAAAAGCGCCAGATGTTGCGCTTTCCAATAGTGGAGGAAAATACCAATCATCAAATACCGGCATAAGTACTTACAATTAGTATATCTCGGAATTTTGATATCGGTGACCTTAGGTCAGGTCAATTTCGTAACCTCCCCATAATAAGTCAATGGGGAAATATACAAATGCTTCCTATTTCAAGGACATGCATGATATTAGTCCAATTACTTCTGGATCATGTTATTATAGGATATTCTTGATGATCCAAGTGTAAGTTGTGTTTAGTGACCCCCTGTTGGGTCATTTGCGGTCATGCGAGGTCACCATCACTTTTTTTTGGTGTCAATAACTCCCGACATAATGAAGATAGAGAAGTAAAACAGACATCAATGTGTTTGTCTCGTCGAGACACATCTTCCCATATGCAACCTGCCCTACTTGGGTCACCACTTGACCTCGACCTGAGGTATTTTTTTTAAAATTTAACTTAACAAGGTCACCATGTATATCATTCGAAGCGCCTTGACAAGATAAACACAATGGCGTAAACAGTTTTCCGTTATCTTTATTAAGTAAAAAGTTAATAGCGAAAAACTATTTTGAAAACGGAATTTTTCCCCTTTTTTACCTCAAATGTTGACCTGAGATAAAATTGGAGGACACTTTACCGATTGCAAATTTCACTGGCTGGCGTTTGCTTTTTTCCGTTTGTTTCTAACTAGCATATATATGGGAATTTCTGGAGCGATGTCCTAAAACAGGGAAAAAAAACTGGAAAATTTGACCTTTGATGACCTCTGGTGACCTTAATTTTGACCTGACCTAAAACAATACTGAAATACTTTCGATAGAACATGTATCAAGCTATCAAATGCCGTTTTCCGCTTCTCGCTTCGTAACGTAGTTTTCGAAATCTCAGGGGGAGGGGGGGAATCACCCCCCCCTGCAGTTCGTTTTCGGCGCAAAGCCCCTGCAGTGCGCGGGTTAATATTGTCCAGTTAGTAGGTAGAACAAATCTCAGCTGAGTTTTTGTGATTACATTCGAAGTTGGAGACTCACCGATGAAGTTAAAAATGCTGATACATGATCTGAAAATAAAGTGAGGAATTTGGCCTGAATATTTGGAATCTGCCACAGTTTGTTTTCATGCGGCAGCACCTATATGTCCCGGGAGTGATGTGTTGGGGCTGAGACTTTGTTTTGCATCAATAGTAAAGCTTAAAATATGCTTAAACTTGAGCGGCGGGGGGGGGGGTAAATTTTACCCCCCCCCCCCCGCCCGGATTTTCTCAATAACTTTGAAAACTATAGCAACTTTCAGTACCTTATGCAATTTTCTACGTCTTTCCATCAAATGTCCATGAAATTGGTTAGGGAGATAATGACGTCGTCATGCCATTTTTGGTGGAAAAACGATAAATGTTTGAAAATTCGTAGACTCGTATTCGTAGTTTTGATGCAAATTGCGAATAAAAACGTCAAAAGAAAGGAAATGGCATTCTCTTCTAAATGGCTAGCTCGGATTTGCATTTTTTTTCTTACCCCAAAAATACAAAATAAACTGATTTTTGTTCTCGGAAAATGTCCACAAAATCAATGTTTTTGAAGATGTTAAAAAAACGGAATACGTGTTGTAGAACCAAGTATGGACGATACCCAAACCTAATTGCAAAGCAATATCTTGATTTTTTACTGACTTATGGCTCCCTAAGGAACTCATGCCGTCATTTTTTAAGTTGCTTTTTTGTTTTATTGACCAAATACGGACAAATAAATCCCACCGCTGTATTTCTGAGACAAAACTGGTCTATAAACATGCCTTTTTTATTTAGATTAATCAATTTCAAATTGACTTTTTGTGACCTGCCCTTGACCTGAGGGCCATTATATGAGGTCAGGTTGTGAAAATGGCTGTTACTATCGAATTATACGTGTAAAATAACACAACATGTGTTGCATGACTTACGTATACCTCTTGCCAATAGTGACCCTTTTTGACCTAACCTTGACCTTGACCTCTGCTAAAAATTTCACTTTCGGTTATGTGGTAGATGTATTAAACCTTTTAGAGCTTTTTGTGCGATAATAGTCGTACTCTAAGGCTTTGAACGGAAAGTATGGCCCATCAACTCAAATAACTAGAGTTTGACCTTTGACCTGACCGTAACCGGACATGTGATCTTATTTTAAGAATGTATGGTATGCGTTAGATTCGTGTCATTGAGAACTTTCGATCGCCGCCTTGCGCGTCTCGCTGCGGTCATTGGTTCGGAAGATAAGGGGGGGGGGGGGGGTACAATGTACCCCCTCCCCCAGCGGGTCGCGTTCGGCTGGAGACCCCAGCGCCGCGCCCGTCTACACTGAGTTACGCCGTAGGGTATTTCGTGGGATATTTAGCCTTGCAAAATACCCCATGTTCGTGGTGGAAACGGCCATATTTCAACCAAGCATTGCTACTACCAATGCGAACTTTACACCTACGATCCTCCGTTCCGGAGATCTTCAAATCGGCTGACTCGTAAACCAGAACTGTTGAGTGTTGAACGTCCGTGAAGTTAGCGACTTACTCAGAGACTTCTTCAGCGACGGATTCAGATTTGGCCCAAACCTCGGCCCAACGTCAATTATGACACACTGATCACAAATATGACCTTCATTTTGATGTTCAAGGTCATCTTCAAGGTCAAATGCAATGTCAAAGGACTGGGTACCGCATAACGTCCCGAATTTATTGCCGGATCTTTTCCAAAGTGGTCTCAGATGATAACAGGGTCCATAATAACGTCCATTACCGTGACTTGACCCCGTCCTTTCACCTATAATTTGATCTCCAGCTGGACGTCAAATCCTCCAATTGGAGGTCAAATTCCAGGGGAAAAGACTGGGTCGGGTCACGGTGACGGACGTTAGATTTGGACCCTGTCTATCATCTGGGACCACTTTTGGAAGGATCCGGCAATAAATTCGGGGCGTTATTGGATACCCCGTCCTTTGACCTTGAAGATGACCTTGAACAGCAAAATGAAGGTCATATTCGTGATCAGTGTGCCAGAATTGACCATGGGCCGAGGTTGGACCAAATTTGAATCCGTCGCTGAATAAGTCGCTAACTTCACGGGCGTTCAACAGTTCTGGTTTACGCGCAAGCCGATTTGAAGATCTCCGGAACGAAGGATCGTAGGCGTAAAGTTCGCAGCGGTAGTAGAAATGCTTGGTTGCGGTATGGCCGTTTCCACCACGGCCATGGGGTATTTGGCAGGGCTAAATATCCCACTAAATATCCTATGGCGGAAATCAGTTGTCCGATGTATATTCGCGTACCGCGCGGGTTAAAAATGGTAGATTCATAATCTTTGTCATTTTACACTGGAATCAAAACTCAGTTCACCCCAACTGCAATCAACTTGCAGTTAAGCCTGACTCAGACCAGCAATTCATTATCAATTCATTACACTATTTGCTGTGGAACCAAGTGGAAAATATATGTTCTGATATTTCCCTCAGCACCCTTATCTTACCCCACCCTGCTGTGTGCCTCCCATGTCCAAGTGACGGACACCCTTGGCCTGCCGACCCCAGCAAATCCAGCGCCTTGCCCTGTGACTCACGCCACCTGCTCTCCGCCCCACAGCAAATCCAGCACCCGACGGCGTCGCTGATCGCGCGCGCGTCGACGGCGCAGGATGATATCACTGGAGACGGCACCACCTCCACGGTGATGCTGATCGGCGAGCTGCTCAAGCAGGCCGACCTCTACATCTCCGAGGTGAGCAATAGACCGCTGTCGCTCCGAGGTGAGCAATAGACCGCTGTCCCGAGGTGAGCAATAGACCGCTGTGGCTCCGATGTGAGCAATAGACCGCTGTAGCTCCGAGGTGAACAATAGACCGCTGTAGCTCCGAGGTGAGCAATAGACCGCTGTAGCTCGGAGGTGAGCAATATACCGATGTAGCTCCGAGGTGAGCAATAGACCGCTGTAGCTCCGAGGTGAGCAATAGACGGCTGTAGCTCCGAGGTGAGCAATAGACCGCTGTAGCTCCGAGGTGAGCAATAGACCGCTGTAGCTCCGAGGTGAGTCGCAGACCTCTGTAGCTCCAAGGTGAGCAATAGACCGCTGTAGCTCAGAGGTGAGCAATAGACCGCTGTAGCTCCGAGGTGAGCAATAGACCGCTGTAGCTCCGAGGTGAGCAATAGACCGCTGTAGCTCCGAGGTGAGCAATAGACCGCTGTAGCTCCGAGGTGAGCAATAGACCGCTGTAGCTCCGAGGTGATCAATAGACCGCTGTAGCTTCGAGGTGAGTCGCAGACCTCTGTAGCTCCGAGGTGAGTCGCAGACCTCTATACCACTGAGGGCTGTCCAGGTCTACCATTGCACTGAGGGCTGTCCATGTCTACCACTGGCACTGAGGGCTGTAAGGGCTGTCAAAAGTCTGTCATTCCGAAAGATGTTAGAATGCCATCCAATGGCCAGCCAGTGGGCGCCGTTATGACACATTAGTCAGTGCACCCCCCAAGCTCAGGATATTCAAGGGAATAGCTCACCTTGAAAGTTGTCTTGAAATTTGGCTATACGGGGTATTTCGAGCTGGAAAAAACGAGTATGGCATTTGTATGGACGATAGATGGATATCCGTCGAAAAATGGGCATGTTTCTCTTTTCTCCTTCATGGCCATACAAAACTTCATGACAATTATGAGTATGACGTCATGCATATGGTAGCTTGGATATGGAACTATTGCACATAATAACGACGGACTTTAGGCATATATACGCAGGCTGCTTGCAACGTAAACAACCGTTGAGGACCCGAAACGAGTTTCGGGGAATGAAACTTCTTCTAAAAGGGGCCCACTAGTCCTGTGTCGAAATTACTTAACGTAGGGAGCTAATTTTTTCTCACACGACCAATTTTTCGACAAATCTGCTATCTCAGTTCAAAACCCCATGTTAACGGTGAACTATTCCCTTTAATGAACGGCTTAATATCAACTGACTGAAGATCGCAAACGGGACGTTATCGAAAGACGAAGTTGCACACTGACCCTCCATCCTCCTCCGACCGGCAGGGCCTGCACCCGCGCGTGGTGACGGAAGGTTTCGACCTGGCCAAGACGAAGACGCTGCAGGTGCTGGAGGAGCTGAAGCTGACCCAGGAGGTCACACGCGACGTGCTCATCAACGTGGCGCGCTCCAGCCTCATGACCAAGATCCACCACGAGCAGGCGGCTCAGTTCACTGAGGTACGGCGTGTTCGGGGGGGGGGGGGGTCGCATGATGGGCTCGTGGTGAAACCGATGGTGTGGCTGTAGCTGAGCTGAGCTGTCTTTTCGCCAGCTGAGACACTTGAGAGTTGAGACGCTCACTCTCGACATGGCTGCCACGAATATCTAGATGTATGCTAACTGTACCCACGTCCTTGGTTATTTCCGTGGTGTCAGCTGAATTCCACTTAGCGACAGTTTGGATCGCGTACCGTCACGGCGACAGTTTGGATCGCGTACCGTCACGGCGACAGTTTGGATCGCGTACCGTCACGGCGACAGTTTGGATCGCGTACCGTTACGGCGACAGTTTGGATCGCGTACCGTCACAGCGACAGTTTGGATCGCGTACCGGCACGGCGATAGTTTGGATCGCGTACCGTCACGGCGACAGTTTGGATCGCGTACCGTCACAGCGACAGTTTGGATCGCGTACCGTCACGGCGACAGTTTGGATCGCGTACCGTCACGGCGACAGTTTGGATCGCGTACCGTCACAGCGACAGTTTGGATCGCGTACCGTCACGGCTTGTGCCGAACTGAGTTTCTGCTGCTTCGCCGACCTCTGTTCAGTTCGTCTGTCCCCCCGACACCCTCCGAGCCTTCTAATTACGTCTCTTGATCTGTGTGACCTTGCTGCTCTTTCCCTCGGTCTCTTCTGACCTTCTCCGCTGTCCTATGTCTGCTGTTGACCTCTCCTCCCTCTCAGAGCTGTGCGACCTTGCTGCTCTTTCCCTCGGTCTCTTCTGACCTTCTCCGCTGTCCTATGTCTGCTGTTGACCTCTCCTCCCTCTCAGAGCTGTGCGACCTTGCTGCTCTTTCCCTCGGTCTCTTCTGACCTTCTCCGCTGTCCTATGTCTGCTGTTGACCTCTCCTCCCTCTCAGAGCTGTGCGACCTTGCTGCTCTTTCCCTCGGTCTCTTCTGACCTTCTCCGCTGTCCTATGTCTGCTGTTGACCTCTCCTCCCTCTCAGATCAGTGCGACCTTGCTGCTCTTTCCCTCGGTCTCGTCTGACCTTCTCCGCTGTCCTATGTCTTCTCTCTCCCTCTCCCCCTCTCAGATTTGCTGACTCTTCTGTTGACCCCTCTCAGATCTGCTGACTCTTCTGTTGACCCCCCTCAGATCTGCTGACTCTTCTGTTGACCCCTCTCAGATCTGCTGACTCTCTGTTGACCCCTCTCAGATCTGCTGACTCTTCTGTTGACCCCTCTCAGATCTCTGACTCTTCTGTTGACCCCCACTCAGATCTGCAGACTCTTCTGTTGACCCCCACTAAATCTGCTTGACCTCTCATTCTGTTGACCCCTCTCAGATCTGCTGACCTCTCTGTTGACCCCTCTCAGAATCTGCTGACTCTTCTGTTAACCCCCTCAGATCTGCTGACTACTTCTGTAGACACCCATCAGATCTGTCTGACTCTTTCTGTTGAACCCCTCAGATCTGCTGACTCTTCTGTTGACCCCTCTCAGATCTGCTGACTCTCTGTTGACCCCTCTCAGATCTGCTGACTCTCTGTTGACCCCTCTCAGATCTGCTGACTCTTCTGTTGACCCCTCTCAGATCTGCTGACTCTTCTGTTGACCCCCTCAGATCTGCTGACTCTTCTGTTGACCCCTCTCAGATCTGCTGACTCTTCTGTTGACCCCCCTCAGATATGCGTGGACGCGGTGCTGGCGATCCGCCCTCCCTCGGGCCCGGTCGATCTGCACATGGTCGAGCTGATGGAGATGCAGCACCGCTCCGAGAGCGACAGCCAGCTGGTGCGGGGCATCGTCATGGACCACGGAGCCCGCCACCCGGACATGCCGAAGCGCACCGAGAACGCCTACATCCTGACCTGCAACATCAGCATGGAGTATGAGAAAACGTGAGTCAGGCTGAAGAGAAGAAAGGCAGGTTTGATGAACGCAAAATGACCACAGTGGTTTCAGCTCCCTAAAGCCTGAAATTACTACCAGGCAGGAAGGTTTGGTGGAGGGATCTGGGCCTCGTTTCATAAAGCGGCGTAACCTACGAACCTACGTAGTTGACGCCGATTTTGGCGTAGCCTACGCCAATTCCGTTTCATAAAAAAATAACCGGCGTAAGCTACGCCATTGAAACTACGCCGCTTCATTTACGTCAAAGCACCGAATTGTTCGTAAGTTACGGCATTTGCGTTTCATAAAAGGGCGTAGCTTATGTCAAATAATATTTCAGGGCCTTGATTTTCGGTAAAAAGCAACGCAAGGATTTGTTGCGTTGTTTTAGTGCTCCGATGGCCTTGAAAGTTTTGATTGCATTGCTGACATTTTGTGAGCCTGGCGGCGATATTAGAGGCTGGTGTGATGATTTTACATTGAAACTTACTTCAAGAGCATAGCAAGATATTTATGTGAAGCAAGAAACTGAAGTATTAGTTGAATCTCTGAAGAATTTGAGTGTCTCAAATACCATGTGGACCACCTCATGACATACATGTGTTTGTAAGAATTGATTTATAATTCACTAGTCTCATATCATTTGTGCAATGTTGTAATAGATGGCAAGCATTGTTTTCAATTAATTAACATGATTTACAAGACTTCTCTGACCAGTAGTAGTGAGCAAGGTGATAGCGTAATGCCGACTGGCAGTTGGGTATCATACTTATGGTGATTTTTCATGGTTATTTGTATTGTGGTTCTTTTGTACATTAGCCACACTAATAATTTGAACATAACATGTAACATTTATTGACCATGATACAGGGAGACACAAGCATGGCTCACAGGTAATTAAGCCACAAACATACAAGTTCACCAGTTCAAGTTGTTTTATTTTCATGAGTTCATGTTTTTTAGGTAAGCTGTGAATTGGCCAGGTTAACATGTATACTGGAAAAAATGCTCACATTTCATGCCTTGCCTGAGTTGTGAAAACTCACTACAGTAAAACTCACATTTATTTATTATTTATCATGCAATACCAAGGCAAAACTCAAACAAGGATGAGTTTTGCCTGAGTATTTACGTGAGTTATCATAACTCACGACAGTAACACTCAGGCCCTTACTAGCAAAACTAACCCTTACTAAGGTAATCATGTAATGCTAAGCCCGCCCTAAGGTAAAACTCATGAAAACTAAGGTGTAACTAACCCTTACCAATGTCAATACTCAGGAAATGCTAATGCAAGTCAAGCCTGGGGTTAGTTTTATTTCTCTGGCATTACCAATGCTAATACTAATATGATTACTAATTCAATACTAACGACCGTCACACATTGGACATTACAGCAGATACATGGCGAGACATAATGTGTTGACGCTGCAATCTTCCCCACTGATACACACCTTCCCAAATTTTGGTCACCATGCATCTATAGGTGCATGATGACCAACATTCCTAAACCTATTCATTACTTTTGTAAACTGTGGTTGTCAAAGTTGAAAATTCAGACATCTCATTTCAGTCAACTAGTGCCTCAACATTTGATTCCAATCATTAGTTATTCATAGATTTAGCCAGTAATAATATATTTAGCCAGAATCATCTATGTCATGTCAAAAATGTTGATGTCATGTCAAAAATCTCATCACACAAAACTTACTAAGCCTATTGTATAGGTATGCTGAATGCTTTCCATTTATTATAGCATATTCAATTGCCTCTTGCAAACGCTAATGTGACCAATGTGACCAGTGAACAGTGACTTCTTCTGGAACAAACATTATCAGTTGTCTGCAGCTGGTGAGTGAAATTGGTAGGAAAATGTCTGTTCATGCCAAGCTGCAGTTAAGAGTGGATGAATGCTGAACAAATCTGGATATTGGGAGCAACACTGTGATGTAAGGCCAATGTAAGATACAGTTGAAGCTATGAGCGAGGCCTTGAAGACAAGTGCCGCCATGGACCTGTGTGTTGAATGAGATCATCATTGAGTTTTCACCGAATTAAGGCAAATTGTGGAATTTTCAAGGCACTTTTGCTGGCATATATACTGACTGCTGATCAATAAAGGCGTCAGTGTCTGAGTTTGTGTGTTTTGGTGGCTTGGCTGAACACATCAATTTGTTGTCAGTGAACTTCCTATTAGATAAGCCCCTCTGCCTGGATCCGGGCCTGGATTACATGTATATATAAAGTAAATCTGTCTCGCATCGTTTTGCGTTGCGTGCTGGCAAGTGGCAATATGTCCGATTCATTTTTTAGACGAGGATTTCTGTTGGTGGTTCTATCGGCAGTATCGCCATGACTGTTCACATGCAATAGAAAGCGTATTATTAATTTGATTTACTTGTAATGTATTCATTAAATAAGAACAAAAAACGAGAATCACGCGAGCTTTTCACTAAACCCACATACGTGCGGGCTTTAAATTCTCACACCGGATACGTGGGCTCGATAATGGCAGCTCTAATGGCTTTCGCCTGGGTCCAGCAAATACTTGTTATTTATTTACTCAGAAACGATATTTTAACATTATTTATTTTACAAATATTTTTTAATATTTTTATGATTCCAATTTCAATAATTGCATTAAAAACAAATGTTTATTATAATGCTTTCAATACACTTAAATTTTTAAAACACCCTTGATTGTTTACGCCAGCAACGCAAACTGCGCCGGAGTAAACAACTCCGTCGGCACCTTGGTGAAACGGACTAATTTACGGTGCGTAGCTTTTGATGGCGTAACTCACGCATTTCGTAGGTTACGCCAAAAGCTTTATGAAACGAGGCCCAGGTTGCATTTTTTATAGTCAGTTTGAAATCTCTTAGTGGTATGAAGTTGGTTCTCCCCTCGGCCCTTCAGACTTCGGAAGAATATTATAAGAGTCGTGAAGTGGAGACGAACATGTGTCGCTTCCTGCATGTGTTCTGATTTATTTGCACCTCACAAGCCCATTTATGGGTGTCGGTGCACTGCTAAGGTGACCACGAGGTGGCATTCTAGGAAGCAGTCGGGTTATATTAATTTGAAGCATTGGGCAAACACCAGACTTGTGCTCGGCGGAATCCACGGGTGTTGACTTACTCCCGTCACGGCCTCAGCCCTTCGGGTCCAGATAACGACTGGGGCTCGCTGCCGCCACATACTTCAGCAGAGACTTGTGCTCGGCGGAATCCACGGGTGTTGACTTACTCCCGTCACGGCCTCAGCCCTTCGGGTCCAGATAACGACTGGGGCTCGCTGCCGCCACATCCTTCAGCAGAGACTTGTGCTCGGCGGAATCCACGGCTCTTGACTTACTCCCGTCACGGCCTCAGCCCTTCGGGTCCAGATAACGACTGGGGCTCGCTGCCGCCACATACTTCAGCAGAGACTTGTGCTCGGCGGAATCCACGGGTGTTGACTTACTCCCGTCACGGCCTCAGCCCTTCGGGTCCAGATAACGACTGGGGCTCGCTGCCGCCACATACTTCAGCAGAGACTTGTGCTCGGCGGAATCCACGGGTGTTGACTTACTCCCGTCACGGCCTCAGCCCTTCGGGTCCAGATAACGACTGGGGCTCGCTGCCGCCACATACTTCAGCAGAGATGCAACTTTTGTACATAAACGAGTCATACTCTGGACCCTATCTGGACCCTAATCTAGGTTCCTGAGTACCTAGATTATGCACTGGGTATATAGTTCTTAGTTGAAATTAAGTGCCACGTTAAATATATATATAGTTATATAAATTACGTTATTTCTAGATTACAGAATGTGCGTAGCTTATCTGCCAAACTTACGTCTCAGGTGAAGCACGGGACAGCAGGGAGCCCAACCGTTAACCGGAGGCGACGGCTGAGACCATGACGGGATTAAGCCAAGGTCGTTCATTCCGCGGAGCAAAGTCTGGTAAACAACGCTTCAGCTGGTGATGTGCTAGTAAAACATTTCCCCGTTAGCTGACGTGCTGTCATCTACCGGCAGTGAGGTGAACTCTGGCTTCTTCTACAAGACGGCAGACGAGCGTGAGAAGCTGGTGAAGGCTGAGCGCGAGTTCATCGACAACCGCGTGCGGAAGGTGATCGAGCTGAAGAAGAAGCTGTGCGACGGCAAAGACAAGGGCTTCGTCGTCATCAACCAGAAGGGTGAGTCCGCGGACGATCCTTGCCATCTTTCTGACCCCGACTGCGCCGAGAGGTGACCTTTGACACGACGTAATGCTACCGTAGCCAAGTCTCTCAGATGACCTTTAAAGGGAGTAGGTCACCTTGAAAGTTGTCTTGAAATTCAACCATACGGTGCATCTTGAGCTCAAAACTACGAATATGACTGGTTTGGAGAACTGATGGATATATGTGGAGAAAGAAGCAAGTTTCTCTTTGTATTTCACGAGAAATCGTACGATGACAGCTGGCGTTCTGGCTCCGCCCCGCTCCGCCTGACGCCAAGTACAGTCTGACAAGGAGCTGCCCGGGCGGCTGAGCGGATATTAACGAGGCGTCGTGATCAGAGACTACGTGCCAGAGAGTGTACCTGCCTGGCGTCGAGCGTTCATATCCCGATCGTGGCCCGGAACAGCGGACATTAAACCGGGCCCCACTAGTCCTGTGTCGAAATTACATAACGTAGGGAGGTAATTCTTTCACCACAACTCATTGTTATATCTGCTCTACAAATCTGCTATCTCAGTCCAAAACCCCATGTTAAACTGGTGAACTATTGCCTTTAACGTTGTGCTGACCTGCTGGTGCCCGACGTGTGGCCAGGTATCGACCCGGTGTCGCTGGACATGCTGGCCCGCGCCGGCATCGTCGCTCTGCGCCGCGCCAAGCGCCGCAACATGGAGCGTCTGGCGCTGGCCTGCGGCGGCATGGCCATGAACTGCCTGGACGACATGACCGAGGAGAGCCTCGGATACGCCGGAGTGGTGTACGAGCACGTGCTGGTTAGTGACGGGGGCGGGGAGGGATTTGAGGATAGGCTGAGGTGGAGTGGAAGGGAGGGTCAGTGGCTGGGGCGGGGAGGGATTTGAGGATAGGTTGAGGTGGAGTGGAAGGGAGGGTCAGTGGCCAGGCCGGGGAGGGATTTGAGGATAGGTTGAGGCGGAGTGGAAGGGGGGGGGGGGGTGTCAGTGGCCAGGCTGGGGAGGGATTTGAGGATAGGTTGAGGTGGAGTGGAAGGGAGGGTCAGTGGCCAGGCTGGGGAGGGATTTGAGGATAGGTTGAGGTGGAGTGGAAGGGAGGTCCAGCAGGCAGTGTCTGGGAGGCGGGGAGATCGGAAGAGGTTGGGATATGGAGAATTCTGGTGCGGTGATGTTCATTCCGTTGCCATGTATTATCCCACATCTCACAGACTCTGTATGTCTGTACTTTACAGGGAGAGCAGAAGTTCACCTTTGTGGAGGATTGCAAGAACCCGCAGTCAGTGACAATCCTGACCAAGGCGCCCAACAAGTACACCCTGGAGCAGTTCAAGGTGGGTGCTCACCTCCATCACTTTTCATTTCAGTTACAGTTAGTCGATTTTATATCGTTATCTTCACCCAAAGCGCTGCATTTGTGTTAAGCTCTTCAAGTGCTCGTCTTTGATCCACTGTCATGTTTTTGGAGCTGCCAATCTTGTACGTAACTTGCATCTAATCACATTACAAATCGGATAAACAGCTTAACTCCAACGTAAACATCCAATATTAACATTATTCGCCCTCTACCAGTCTTCAGGATATCATCTAAGCTCCAACAATAACATACATGATCGACCCTCTGCCTGACTTTAGAATGGGGACAAAATTAATGGAACAGCCAGAATGGCCACTTCCACTACCAAAGTGGACACTCCCCATCAACTTAACAAACACGTCAGAATGGCCCAAGCCACCTCCAAAAAGACCAATTCACCACCAAAAAAGACGAATCCACCACCAACGATGCCAGATGGAATATGGAATACAGAAACCCGACTAAACAGCATGAACATTGAACAGCATCAGGGTGCCGGCGGAGGACTTTGAACAATCACCAAAATTAATAACTTTTTTAAGCAACTTGCTGGTCAAAGACATGCCAGAATATACGTAATTGAAGCATCTCATACTCCCTGTTCGCCGTTATCAGCGATCATGGGATCAAGCTAGGATTTTAGGTTACAGGGAGGATGGATAAATCCAAGATAAATCGGTATGCCCATCGACCTA
>JAXIVJ010012803.1:0-39157 GCA_036785665.1 Chirona hameri | reverse complement strand
CACATAATACTAATGATAATTTGCATTGGCCATTGTCAGACACACCTGCGACACTGGCCGTTCACCCTGTTGTCTTTGTTCCAGATGGTGCCATCAATGCTGCTGATGCTGCTGATGCTGTTGCTGACGATGGTGCAGCCGCTGCCGAACCCTCAGCACGGCGATAACAGGGGTGCGTTCTCATCTGATCTGATCAACCAGCCAGCCAGGAAGACTCCCCGGCCGGAACAACCCACTGGGCCGTCACAAAAGACGCCGGTGTCCCGTTTTTCTACCCTGATAAAGACCTTTCGGCCGCAGCAACCCGTTTTGCCGCCACAGTGGAGCCCTAGTACGGTGACTCCACCATCGAACACTCGACATGATGTTACACAAACCGCCTTCCAAACAGCCTGCAATCGAGGTCATTACCGCTGTAGCCCCTGGGAGTGCTGCCGGAAGTTTGGCCGGTCTGATACCTGCCCACCTCTTACAATCAGAGTGCGTGGATCCTGCATTCCCATTTAGCAGTGCACACATTAAGGACTACCAGATTTCCAGCCACTATCGGCAGCCGCTTTTGGTTAAAGGCGTTTATGTAAACTAACTGGTGGTGGGTAAATAAAACGCCGAGTTGGCGATTGTTTTGCCCGTTGGCAAAATAGTATTATGCATTATCTGACAGCGCCTTCCATTTAGTAGCGTGCAGCCTGCAGCAGATAGTGAAGGGCGCAGCGGAATGGAGGTCATTGGTACTCGCCAGGTTGTGCGGTACTTCACCTGCAGAATATGCGTTCACGTTTCGATGACAATGTGAATTGCAATTTTGTGTATCACGAGAACTGATGTTAGTTTCGTGTGTACTAGAATAAGGAAATCGCATTAAGTCTGGTGCGAAAGTTGTTGGGAAGTACAGGGACCCGCAGTTGCTATGGTACACACTAAGGTCCGGCTTATTTTCTCCTCTAGCGTATGTTTGGCGGCGAATTAAGAAACGATCATATATGCATTCAATTACTGAGAGCTTCAAATTGACATATTGACGCATTGGCTCACCACATCCATTGGCTGATTTGAATTGACATATTGACGCATTGGCTCACCACATCCATTGGCTGATTTGAATTGACATATTGACGCATTGGCTCACCACATCCATTGGCTGATTTGAATTGACATATTGACGCATTGGCTCACCACATCCATTGGCTGATTTGAATTGACATATTGACGCATTGGCTCACCACATCCATTGGCTGATTTGAATTGACATATTGACGCATTGGCTCACCACATCCATTGGCTGATTTGAATTGACATATTGACGCATTGGCTCACCACATCCATTGGCTGATTTGAATTGACATATTGACGCATTGGCTCACCACATCCATTGGCTGATTTGAATTGACATATTGACGCATTGGCTCACCACATCCATTGGCTGATTTGAATTGACATATTGACGCATTGGCTCACCACATCCATTGGCTGATTTGAATTGACATATTGACGCATTGGCTCACCACATCCATTGGCTGATTTGAATTGACATATTGACGCATTGGCTCACCACATCCATTGGCTGATTTGAATTGACATATTGACGCATTGGCTCACCACATCCATTGGCTGATTTGAAGCAAAAATACGTTTTTACCGCTTTGCGGTGGTAAAAAAACGATTGTTTGCTTAAAAGCAGCCAATGGATAAGGTGAGCCAATGCGTCAATATATCAATTTGAAGCTCTCAGTTAGTAATGCGGTTTGAATGCATATATGGTCGTTTCTTAATTCGCCGTCAAACATACGCTAGAGGAGAAAGAAGCCGGACCTTAGTATGTACCATAGCAACACTGCGGGGCGGGGGGGGGGGGGGAGAGGGGTGTACCTACTGCTACTTAGCTGTGCTCTAAGTCACGACGCAGTTGTTGTCGATTGATGGCCGCCTGCACGGTCAAGGATTTACGGTGTTCTATTAGTGGGTTACAGTGTAAGTATTGTGTCATTATTTGTGTGCTATGCTGATGTTGAAATGATGTATTTAGTCAGGCATTGGCGCAGATAAGCGCATTTAACAATATAAGGTTGGATTGGATGATATTAGGCCAGAAGTAAGCTTGCGCCAGTTTCACCACATATGCCTCATGGAAATAGGAGAAAGCGTCGTTTATATATATTGCTTTTCATATATTCATTTCTTTGCAGGATTTGAACGTGCTGTAATAAAGCCTGTTTAAACTACCCAATACCCATTTTGAAGTACTGAAGGGCATCGGTGAAACATTCAATACCTATTTCACAAGCAAATGCTAAATCTCAAGACGATGCAGTTAAACTTCTGATTTCAAGGGAACACATTCAAATGCTGACTTACAAGAGGATGAGTTCAAATGTCTGAATTGCAATAGAATGCATTAAACTCCATGACTAATTTGAGGATAATGTATTCACGTCTGCATAGAGTCTGCTCTCTTATATTCATGTTCCAAGCCAAGTCAGAGGTGTGAGGCAATGCAAGTGATGATGCCAATGTAGCTCAAGCAAGTTGATGTTAGCGGAACAACTTCAAGTTGGCTCAGAATAATCTTAGTGAGCTTCGAGAACCTCAATGCAGCATTTGTGTACCATACTTACTTCAAGTAAGCTCAAGTGGGAATCGCCTTGCGCGTCTCACCGCGATCCTTGGTTCGGAATTGATAACCAGGGGGCGTTTAACGCCCCCCCCCCCCCCCACCCAGTTAATGGTGTTCGACTGAGACCCCAGTCAATGGCTGGTTAAGGAATACAGATATACTATTAAACTTGTTACTCCATTTTTATTTTTGTCTTCTTTTTCTATCTCCCTGGAATATAAAACAGAAAACCGGCAAACGATCTTCATATTAGACAGATTCAGGCATTTCACAACTCGAAATGCCTATCAGAAAACGATGCAGCATCGATCGACAAACCATAATTAATTTGCAGTAATCATTTCTAATTGGCATTTTAATCAATTACCAGTCAATTCAATTCATCAATATTTTGTCATCAATTCAAGGGAACATAGCATAGGAAGCAAAGCGTTAGCTATCAATTTATGGAAGCGACTAGCTTTATTGTTGACTGACAACTTATCGCATTAACACTTGTATTAGGTCATATAAATTCATCCTTTATTTTGCAAGTCTCAAATCACAAGACATAAAACACCACCATTGCAGTTCTGCAACGAAATCGTTTCCCAATGATGCTTCATAACCTCATATTTATAATGTAGTATATTGACCCCTCATGAACATGGCATAACTTTAATGTGATCTTGATAGTTGATACTACAGCCCTAAAATTGCATGAGAACGACGTGATGGTCGCTTACATATTGATGTCCCACATTGCAGTCCCACACCCACGCTGCCGAACGCCATGCTTCTTATATATAAATCAATCAATCAATCAATCAATTTATTCAGACATCCGTACATGGGGACAAAGCACATGTCAGTAGGTACGGATAAACAGTAAGTAGGTATGTATATACACGCCCATACACGCATGCACGCATACAAGCCCACATCTAGGCCATGTCATTCACCGGCACACACTCAAACACGATCACTCATGAGGCATCACCAAAAGCCGAATGAGGCCCCAGGCGTCCTTGCTATTCTGAGCCAGAAGCCACCGGAGGGAGTCAGTAAGGCCACAGAGGGGCCGGGGTATCCAATAGCTCCCGGTCGACGCGCCTTACGGCAACTCGCAATAGCGTCGCAAGGCTCCCTCCACACAGTACAAGCATATAATTTGCCAGAGAACCCGTGTTGCACGCGGAAGTCGCGTTGAGGCCAACACGCGCTAAACTGCTTAATAAAACAGCGAAGGCGATGGTCACCGCGAAATGCATCGCTGAAAGCATTGCATAATGCGCGGCGAAGCACTGCTTGCACGCTAGGTATCTGTAGCGCCGCCAGCAGTGCTGTATGGTGTGCTATGCGAGGCAAGCGTAGCGCAGATTTGATGGCTGTCGCCTGCCACGACTCCAGGCGCGCGATGTCGGCGAACCTCAGGTAGCACAGTGCACAGCCATATAGCATAGCCGGGAACACTACAGCGCGCCAGAGGTAGGCCTTGTCTGGCGCCGGCAGGTGCGAGTTAAACATGCCGGCTGGCGTGAGACCGAAGAAAGCCCCTCTACCGCGGCGCAGTCGCGCGTTCACGTGATCGGCGCCTTGCAGCTGCGAGCGAAGCTGCACTCCCAGGTGCTCTGTCTCCTCCCTGTACAACAATGCCTGTCCGCACAAGTGCCACTCAGGCAGCTGAGCCAAGAGTCCGGCTCCGAAAATGAAACAATTACTTTTGGTCATGCTTGGGTTCGAGTTTACAAATTAGCCTCCAACTCATTGAGAAGTTGGTAACAATGTCTAGCATTTTTTTGTGCAAATCACGTGTACTACTGGACATCACAAGTAGATCATCCGCGTAGGCAACTACCGGGACGTGATGACCATAGACCAGCGGACCTAAGCCGCTGTCATCAAGCTGCTGAATTATTTATATTACTGCTGAATTAATTATATAGGATACGGTGTATCGATCCTTTAAGTCCTACGATGTCATGGAAAACCGGAAAATCCGGAACCCTTATCGTGGAAATCCGGCTACACAGGAAGTTGTTCACAATTTCTTTCATTATGCGCTTCTGACTGGTTTCTGCTGAAATAAACATGGGTGCACGTGATGATGTGCTTTATGGAAAATCATGACTCGGTAAGACCGTACATAAACTCAGAAGACGAGATCGGATGGCGTTCCTTGAAGTAACAGGACCAAATTCACCGACTGGATACCGGATGTGGCCATTACAGCGGCGTATTCTCATTCGACTTTTTTATTTATTATTTATTATATTATTACTGTAACGGATTTCATCTAACACCTGACTTTTAGTGTTTAGGCTAAATGTCTAAACGATATTTAAATCAGCATTAAAGTTGTCATGCAGACATGTTTTGCTAACTACAATTAACTTAGGCAACTGCATTTACCTACGAATCGAACTATAGCGGAATTCCATAGTTTTTCGTGTACTCTGTTTTTTTAAAGTTGCAAGCAATTGATCTGAAGATAACTGATAATAATAGTTTGTCATGCATACCTACGTTATTAGCTTCGACGAAAAGTATCTCAAAATACTGAAAATATATCGATAATTTCAATCAATAATTTGATTATGTTGTTGAAAAATGGGGAACCTTTTCTCTAAACCACAACACACGATAAAGTCGAACAAACCAATCGACCTGAACCCAATGACCGGAGGGGAGAAGATCCGAGTACAACCTTTAAGTCGCGTGACCCTAAACACACCAATCGACCTGAACCCAATGGCCGGAGGGAAGGAGATTCGAGTCAGTGTGACAAGGACAACAGTTCTTCACTCTTCAGTTAACGTGTCAACGCAAATGAGCTATTGTCTCTGCCTGCTCCCTATCACCCTGTGAGCGTGTGAAGGGGGCGGAGAGGCGGGTATCGTGGGCGGAGCCGTGCCGCTCAGGGCGCTCCGTGTGATGGATCGTGATTGATGATTGTGCAGCACCGACGTTGCACGCGACTTTTTGCCGGTTCCGGGCCCGAGGGGAGCAAGATGAAGCGCATTCAGGCTCCACTTGTTGTCTGTTATCGGCAGCAGGTGATTGCGGTGTTGGTTTTTCCTGGATCGCAGCTGCCCGAATTTGCCTGCGGTGCGCTCCGTCGCCGCCAGCGTTCCAGCTACCCACCTCGGCCGGCAAATATAGCTGTTTGTCTCGACAGGAAGTGCCTGAGATAAGCCTGATACATGATTCGCGGGTTGTTTTCACGCCAGTTTTTCGGACGGGATTCTGCGGGGTGGCGGCACCCGTCCGCCCTTCCTCGTCTGTGTTGATTTAGCGCGGCTCAAGTGGGGATTTGCCTCATCGGGGCGGGGGCGGGAGCGGGGGCGGGGGCGGGGGCGGGGCTCGGGCGCGGGCGGGACGGGGCGGGGGCGAATCTGACATGTCGCCTTCGGTGACAAATTGTCTGCCTCGGGAACACACTGCCAGGTGAGAGCACAGATGGGGCCAGTCCAGCCCGACCCTTTGTGGTGTACTCGGGGTGTTTTGCATGTGCGCGTCTGCACTGTGGACAAAAGTAACAACACGCTGTGTGATTTTGTTCGTCTGCGCTGGCAGTGAGATGTACGGCATAACCCTGAAAACTGGGCGATTCGATGCATGTACTGTTGTGCAATGTAACGCAGACAAATACCGCAAAAATATTGTGCTGCAAAAAATACTTGCAATCGAAAACTGCTCGAGTAAGGTGCATATCGCCTTGCAGCATTCGATCTTCTTGCCAGCCGTCGTGCCACTGATTCGGCTTCCCGCCAGCCGTTACACCGTCCTGATCACAAATGGCCAATGAACCTGGTATGCTCACCCGCGTGTTGCCAGTCAGCTGATCAGAATAAAGGAAGGGACACATTATGGCCCATTTCCGGACCAAAGAGTGAAGGCTTACTTTGGAAGACAATCGTGCACTACCCAGCAACTTGTCCTCAGGGAGCTTCGCAGACCTTTGCTAAAGGTTAGCTAAAGGTTTGGTGACATTTTGTTCGAGTCGTACCGCTGATGCTCACAAAGTTTCCATCCGCTCCCTGACTGGGCGTACCAATACTGATCAGTGAATGTTTATCTGCTCACGCCCTGTGCCCACCGCAGAAAACCATCAACTCGCAGCCCCTCTGACCGCGCAGCCGAGAATGTGCCGCCTTCCATTCAGAACCCGTTTCCGTCACATCGCTGGACGTCATTAATCAGCATTTGCCGGTGATGTGTCCGGCTTGGGAGATGATTGCCCAGACTGCCAGCCGGGCTGACCCTGCTGACCTAGAGGGTGCGTCAGTGAGGTCCGGAGGTGTGTATTGTCGCGACGCTTAACCGGACGCCGCCCAGCACAGGCAAACACACTGGACGCTTACCAAAAACGCCGGCCAGAGCGGGGCGCGGCGCACCTCCGTGACAAATGGTTCGCGCGGTCTCCGCGGTGGACCCACTGTCCGTGTGCCGCCGAGCTGTCTGGTCTGTCTGGTCCGAGCTGTCTGGTGGTCCTCTGAAGCTCCTATGGTGGCTCAACTATGGTGGTCCTTTGAAGCTCCTATGGTGGCTCTCCTATGGTGGTCCTTTGAAGCTCCTATGGTGGCTCTCCTATGGTGGTCCTTTGAAGCTCCTATGGTGCTCTCCTATGGTGGTCCTTTGAAGCTTCTAGGGTGCTCTCCTATGCTGGTCCTCTGAAGCTCCTATGGTAGCTCTCCTATGGTGGTCCTCTGAAGCTCCTATGGTGGCTCTCCTATGGTGGTCCTTTGAAGCTCCTATGGTGCTCTCCTATGGTGGTCCTTTGAAGCTTCTATGGTGCTCTCCTATGGTGGTCCTTTGAAGCTCCTATGGTGGCTCTCCTATGGTGGTCCTTTGAAGCTCCTATGGTGGCTCTCCTATGGTGGTCCTCTGAAGCTCCTATGGTGGCTCTCCTATGGTGGTCCTCTGAAGCTCCTATGGTGGCTCTCCTATGGTGGTCCTTTGAAGCTCCTATGGTGGCTCTCCTATGGTGGTCCTCTGAAGCTCCTATGGTGGCTATCCTATGGTGGTCCTCTGAAGCTCCTATGGTGGCTCTCCTATGGTGGTCCTTTGAAGCTCCTATGGTGGCTCTCCTATGGTGGTCCTCTGAGGCTCCTATGTGGCTCTCCTATGGTGGTCCTTTGAAGCTCCTATGGTGGCTCTCCTATGGTGGTCCTCTGAGGCTCCTATGGTGGCTCTCCTATGGTGGTCCTCTGAAGCTCCTATGGCGGCTCTCCTATGGTGGTCCTTTGAAGCTCCTATGGTGGCTCTCCTATGGTGGTCCTCTGAGGCTCCTATGGTGGCTCTCCTATGGTGGTCCTTTGAAGCTTCTATGGTGCTCTCCTATGGTGGTCCTCTGAAGCTCCTATGGTGGCTCTCCTATGGTGGTCCTTTGAAGCTTCTATGGTGCTCTCCTATGGTGGTCCTCTGAAACTCCTATGGTGGCTCTCCTATGGTGGTCCTTTGAAGCTCCTATGGTGGCTCTCCTATGGTGGTCCTCTGAAGCTTCTATGGTGGCTCTCCTATGGTGGTCCTTTGAAGCTCCTATGGTGGCTCTCCTATGGTGGTCCTCTGCAGCTCCTATGGTGGCTCTCCTATAGTGGTCCTCTGAGGCTCCTATGGTGGCTCTCCTATGGTGGTCCTCTGAAGCTCCTATGGTGGCTCTCCTATGGTGGTCCTTTGAAGCTCCTATGGTGGCTCTCCTATGGTGGTCCTCTGATGCTCCTATGGTGGCTCTCCTATGGTGGTCCTTTGAAGCTTCTATGGTGCTCTCCTATGGTGGTCCTCTGAAGCTTCTATGGTGGCTCTCCTATGGTGGTCCTTTGAAGCTCCTATGGTGGCTCTCCTATGGTGGTTCTCTGAGGCTCCTTTGGTGGCTCTCCTATGGTGGTCCTCTGAAGCTCCTATGGTGGCTCTCCTGTGGTGGTCCTCTGAGGCTCCTATGGTGGCTCTCCTATGGTGGTCCTCTGAAGCTCCTATGGTGGCTCTCCTATGGTGGTCCTTTGAAGCTCCTATGGTGGCTCTCCTATCGTGGTCCTCTGAGGCTCCTATGGTGGCTCCCCTATGGTGGTCCTTTGAAGCTTCTATGGTGCTCTCCTATGGTGGTCCTCTGAGGCTCCTATGGTGGCTCTCCTATGGTGGTCCTTTGAAGCTTCTATGGTGCTCTCCTATGGTGGTCCTCTGAAGCTCCTATGGTGGCTCTCCTATGGTGGTCCTTTGAAGCTCCTATGGTGGCTCTCCTATGGTGGTCCTCTGAAGCTCCTATGGTGGCTCTCCTATGGTGGTCCTCTGAGGCTCCTATGGTGGCTCTCCTATGGTGGTCCTCTAAAGCTCCTATGGTGGCTCTCCTATGGTGGTCCTTTGAAGCTCCTATGGTGGCTATCCTATGGTGGTCCTCCGAGGCTCCTATGGTGGCTCTCCTATGGTGGTCCTTTGAAGCTTCTATGATGCTCTCCTATGGTGGTCCTTTGAAGCTCCTATGGTGGCTCTCCTATGGTGGTCCTTTGAAGCTTCTATGGTGCTCTCCTATGGTGGTCCTCTGAGGCTCCTATGGTGGCTCTCCTATGGTGGTCCTTTGAAGCTCCTATGGTGGCTCTCCTATGGTGGTCCTCTGAGGCTCCTATGGTGGCTCTCCTATGGTGGTCCTTTGAAGCTCCTATGGTGGCTCTCCTATGGTGGTCCTCTGAAGCTCCTATGGTGGCTCTCCTATGGTGGTCCTTTGAAGCTCCTATGGTGGCTCTCCTATGGTGGTCCTCTGAGGCTCCTATGGTGGCTCTCCTATGGTGGTCCTCTGAAGCTCCTATGGTGGCTCTCCTATGGTGGTCCTCTGAAGCTCCTATGGTGGCTCTCCTATGGTGGTCCTTTGAAGCTTCTATGGTGCTCTCCTATGGTGGTCCTTTGACGCTCCTATGGTGGCTCTCCTATGGTGGTCCTTTGAAGCTCCTATGGTGGCTCTCCTATGGTGGTCCTTTGAAGCTCCTATGGTGCTCTCCTATGGTGGTCCTTTGAAGCTTCTATGGTGCTCTCCTATGGTGGTCCTCTGAAGCTCCTATGGTGGCTCTCCTATGGTGGTCCTCTGAAGCTCCTATGGTGGCTCTCCTATGGTGGTCCTCTGAAGCACCTATGGTGGCTCTCCTATGGTGGTCCTTTGAAGCTTCTATGGTGCTCTCCTATGGTGGTCCTTTGAAGCTCCTATAGTGGCTCTCCTATGGTGGTCCTCTGAGGCTCCTATGGTGCTCTCCTATGGCGGTCCTTTGAAGCTCCTATGGTGCCTCTCCTATGGTGGTCCTCTGAAGCTCCTATGGTGGCTCTCCTATGGTGGTCCTCTGAGGCTCCTATGGTGGCTCTCCTATGGTGGTCCTTTGAAGCTCCTATGGTGGCTCTCCTATGGTGGTCCTCTGAGGCTCCTATGGTGGCTCTTCTGCACGGTCCTCTGAAGCTCCTATGGTGGCTCTCCTATGGTGGTCCTTTGAAGCTCCTATGGTGGCTCTCCTATGGTGGTCCTCTGAGGCTCCTATGGTGGCTCTCCTATGGTGGTCCTTTGAAGCTTCTATCGTGCTCTCCTATGGTGGTCCTCTGAGGCTCCTATGGTGGCTCTCCTATGGTGGTCCTTTGAAGCTCCTATGGTGGCTCTCCTATGGTGGTCCTCTGAGGCTCCTATGGTGGCTCTCCTATGGTGGTCCTTTGAAGCTCCTATGGTGGCTCTCCTATGGTGGTCCTCTGAGGCTCCTATGGTGGCTCTCCTATGGTGGTCCTTTGAAGCTCCTATGGTGGCTCTCCTATGGTGGTCCTCTGAAGCTCCTATGGTTGCTCTCCTATGGTGGTCCTCTGAGGCTCCTATGGTGGCTCTCCTATGGTGGTCCTTTGAAGCTTCTATGGTGGCTCTCCTATGGTGGTCTTCTGAGGCTCCTATGGTGGCTCTCCTATGGTGGTCCTCTGAGGCTCCTATGGTGGCTCTCCTATGGTGGTCCTCTGAAGCTTCTATGGTGACTTTCCTATGGTGGTCCTCTGAGGCTCCTATGGTGGCTCTCCTATGGTGGTCCTTTGAAGCTCCTATGGTGGCTCTCCTATGGTGGTCCTTTGAAGCTCCTATGGTGCTCTCCTATGGTGGTCCTTTGAGGCTCCTATGGTGGCTCTCCTATGGTGGTCCTCTGAGGCTTCTATGGTGGCTCTCCTATGGTGGTCCTTTGAAGCTCCTATGGTGGCTCTCCTATGGTGGTCCTCTGAGGCTCCTATGGTGGCTCTCCTATGGTGGCTCTCCTATGGTGGTCCTTTGAAGCTCCTATGGTGGCTCTCCTATGGTGGTCCTCTGAAGCTCCTATGGTGGCTCTCCTATGGTGGTCCTCTGAGGCTCCTATGGTGGCTCTCCTATGGTGGTCCTCTGAAGCTCCTATGGTGGCTCTCCTATGGTGGTCCTCTGAAGCTCCTATGGTGGCTCTCCTATGGTGGTCCTCTGAGGCTTCTATGGTGGCTCTCCTATGGTGATCCTCTGAAGCTCCTATGGTGGCTCTCCTATGGTGGTCCTCTGAAGCTCCTATGGTGGCTCTCCTATGGTGGTCCTCTGAGGCTCCTATGGTGGCTCTTCTATGGTGGTCCTCTGAAGCTCCTATGGTGGCTCTCCTATGGTGGTCCTCTGAAGCTCCTATGGTGGCTCTCCTATGGTGGTCCTCTGAGGCTCCTATGGTAGCTCTCCTATGGTGGTCCTCTGAAGCTCCTATGGTGGCTCTCCTATGGTGGTCCTCTGAAGCTCCTATGGTGGCTCTCCTATGGTGGTCCTTTGAAGCTCCTATGGTGGCTCTCCTATGGTGGTCCTCTGAGGCTCCTATGGTGGCCCTCCTATGGTGGTCCTCTGAGGCTCCTATGGTGGCTCTCCTATGGTGGTCCTCTGAGGCTCCTATGGTGGCTCTCCTATGGTGCTCCTCTGAGGCTCCTATGGTGGCTCTCCTATGGTGGTCCTTTGAAGCTCCTATGGTGGCTCTCCTATGGTGGTCCTTTGAAGCTTCTATGGTGCTCTCCTATGGTGGTCCTCTGAAGCTCCTATGGTGGCTCTCCTATGGTGGTCCTCTGAGGCTCCTATGGTGGCTCTCCTATGGTGGTCCTTTGAAGCTTCTATGGTGCTCTCCTATGGTGGTCCTCTGAAGCTTCTATGGTGGCTCTCCTATGGTGGTCCTTTGAAGCTCCTATGGTGGCTCTCCTATGGTGGTTCTCTGAGGCTCCTATGGTGGCTCTCCTATGGTGGTCCTCTGAAGCTCCTATGGTGGCTCTCCTATGGTGGTCCTCTGAGGCTCCTATGGTGGCTCTCCTATGGTGGTCCTCTGAAGCTCCTATGGTGGCTCGCCTATGGTGGTCCTTTGAAGCTCCTATGGTGGCTCTCCTATGGTGGTCCTCTGAGGCTCCTATGGTGGCTCCCCTATGGTGGTCCTTTGAAGCTTCTATGGTGCTCTCCTATGGTGGTCCTCTGAGGCTCCTATGGTGGCTCTCCTATGGTGGTCCTTTGAAGCTTCTATGGTGCTCTCCTATGGTGGTCCTCTGAAGCTCCTATGGTGGCTCTCCTATGGTGGTCCTTTGAAGCTCCTATGGTGGCTCTCCTATGGTGGTCCTCTGAAGCTCCTATGGTGGCTCTCCTATGGTGGTCCTCTGAGGCTCCTATGGTGGCTCTCCTATGGTGGTCTTCTGAAGCTCCTATGGTGGCTCTCCTATGGTGGTCCTTTGAAGCTCCTATGGTGGCTCTCCTATGGTGGTCCTCTGAGGTTCCTATGGTGGCTCTCCTATGGTGGTCCTTTGAAGCTTCTATGGTGCTCTCCTATGGTGGTCCTTTGAAGCTCCTATGGTGGCTCTCCTATGGTGGTCCTTTGAAGCTTCTATGGTGCTCTCCTATGGTGGTCCTCTGAGGCTCCTATGGTGGCTCTCCTATGGTGGTCCTTTGAAGCTCCTATGGTGGCTCTCCTATGGTGGTCCTCTGAGGCTCCTATGGTGGCTCTCCTATGGTGGTCCTTTGAAGCTCCTATGGTGGCTCTCCTATGGTGGTCCTCTGAAGCTCCTATGGTGGCTCTCCTATGGTGGTCCTTTGAAGCTCCTATGGTGGCTCTCCTATGGTGGTCCTCTGAGGCTCCTATGGTGGCTCTGCTATGGTGGTCCTCTGAAGCTCCTATGGTGGCTCTCCTATGGTGGTCCTCTGAAGCTCCTATGGTGGTCCTCTGAAGCTCCTATGGTGGCTCTCCTATTGTGGTCCTTTCAAGCTTCTATGGTGCTCTCCTATGGTGGTCCTTTGACGCTCCTATGGTGGCTCTCCTATGGTGGTCCTCTGAGGCTCCTATGGTGGCTCTCCTATGGTGGTCCTCTGAGGCTCCTATGGTGGCTCTCCTATGGTGGTCCTCTGAAGCTCCTATGGTGGCTCTCCTATGGTGGCCCTCTGAGGCTCCTATGGTGGCTCTCCTATGGTGGTCCTTTGAGGCTCCTATGGTGGCTCTCCTATGGTGGTCCTTTGAAGCTTCTATGGTGCTCTCCTATGGTGGTCCTTTGAAGCTCCTATGGTGGCTCTCCTATGGTGGTCCTTTGAAGCTCCTATGGTGCTCTCCTATGGTGGTCCTTTGAAGCTTCTATGGTGCTCTCCTATGGTGGTCCTCTGAAGCTCCTATGGTGGCTCTCCTATGGTGGTCCTCTGAAGCTCCTATGGTGGATCTCCTATGGTGGTCCTCTGAAGCACCTATGGTGGCTCTCCTATGGTGGTCCTTTGAAGCTTCTATGGTGCTCTCCTATGGTGGTCATTTGAAGCTCCTATAGTGGCTCTCCTATGGTGGTCCTTTGAAGCTCCTATGGTGCTCTCCTATGGTGGTCCTTTGAAGCTCCTATGGTGGCTCTCCTATGGTGGTCCTCTGAAGCTCCTATGGTGGCTCTCCTATGGTGGTCCTCTGAGGCTCCTATGGTGGCTCTCCTATGGTGGTCCTTTGAAGCTCCTATGGTGGCTCTCCTATGGTGGTCCTCTGAGGCTCCTATGGTGGCTCTTCTGCACGGTCCTCTGAAGCTCCTATGGTGGATCTCCTATGGTGGTCCTTTGAAGCTCCTAAGGTGGCTCTCCTATGGTGGTCCTCTGAGGCTCCTATGGTGGCTCTCCTATGGTGGTCCTTTGAAGCTCCTATGGTGGCTCTCCTATGGTGGTCCTCTGAAGCTCCTATGGTGGCTCTCCTATGGTGGTCCTCTGAAGCTCCTATGGTGGCTCTCCTATGGTGGTCCTTTGAAGCTCCTATGGTGGCTCTCCTATGGTGGTCCTCTGAGGCTCCTATGGTGGCTCTTCTGCACGGTCCTCTGAAGCTCCTATGGTGGCTCTCCTATGGTGGTCCTTTGAAGCTCCTAAGGTGGCTCTCCTATGGTGGTCCTCTGAGGCTCCTATGGTGGCTCTCCTATGGTGGTCCTTTGAAGCTTCTATGGTGATCTCCTATGGTGGTCCTCTGAGGCTCCTATGGTGGCTCTCCTATGGTGGTTCTTTGAAGCTCCTATGGTGGCTCTCCTATGGTGGTCCTCTGAGGCTCCTATGGTGGCTCTCCTATGGTGGTCCTTTGAAGCTCCTATGGTGGCTCTCCTATGGTGGTCCTCTGAGGCTCCTATGGTGGCTCTCCTATGGCGGTCCTCTGAAGCTCCTATGGTGGTCCTCTGAGGCTCCTATGGTGGCTCTCCTATGGTGGTCCTTTGAAGCTTCTATGGTGGCTCTCCTATGGTGGTCCTCTGAGGCTCCTATGGTAGCTCTCCTATGGTGGTCCTTTGAAGCTCCTATGGTGGCTCTCCTATGGTGGTCCTCTGAAGCTCCTATGGTGGCTCTCCTATAGTGTTCCTCTGAGGCTCCTATGGTGGCTCTCCTATGGTGGTCCTTTTAAGCTTCTATGGTGGCTCTCCTATGGTGGTCTTCTGAGGCTCCTATGGTGGCTCTCCTATGGTGGTCCTCTGAGGCTCCTATGGTGGCTCTCCTATGGTGGTCCTCTGAAGCTTCTATGGTGGCTCTCCTATGGTGGTCCTCTGAGGCTCCTATGGTGGCTCTCCTATGGTGGTCCTTTGAAGCTTCTATGGTGATCTCCTATGGTGGTCCTCTGAGGCTCCTATGGTGGCTCTCCTATGGTGGTTCTTTGAAGCTCCTATGGTGGCTCTCCTATGGTGGTCCTCTGAGGCTCCTATGGTGGCTCTCCTATGGTGGTCCTCTGAAGCTCCTATGGTGGTCCTCTGAAGCTCCTATGGTGGTCCTCTGAGGCTCCTATGGTGGCTCTCCTATGGTGGTCCTCTGAGGCTCCTATGGTGGTCCTCTGAGGCTCCTATGGTGGCTCTCCTATGGTGGTCCTTTGAAGCTCCTATGGTGGCTCTCCTATGGTGGTCCTCTGAAGCTCCTATGGTGGCTCTCCTATGGTGGTCCTCTGAAGCTCCTATGGTAGCTCTCCTATGGTGGTCCTCTGAGGCTCCTATGGTGGTTCTCCTATGGTGGTCCTCTGAGGCTCCTATGGTGGCTCTCCTATGGTGGTCCTCTGAGGCTCCTATGGTGGCTCTCCTATGGTGGTCCTTTGAAGCTCCTATGGTGGCTCTCCTATGGTGGTCCTTTGAAGCTCCTATGGTGGCTCTCCTATGGTGGTCCTCTGAAGCTCCTATGGTGGCTCTCCTATGGTGGTCCTCTGAAGCTCCTATGGTGGCTTTCCTATGGTGGTCCTTTGCAGCTCTTATGGTGGCTCTCCTATGGTGGTCCTCTGAGGCTCCTATGGTGGCTCTCCTATGGTGGTCCTCTGAAGCTCCTATGGTGGCTCTCCTATGGTGGTCCTTTGAAGCTCTTATGGTGGCTCTCCTATGGTGGTCCTCTGAAGCTCCTATGGTGGCTCTCCTATGGTGGTCCTCTGAAGCTCCTATGGTGGCTTTCCTATAGTGGTCCTTTGAAGCTCCTATGGTGGCTCTCCTATGGTGGTCCTCTGAGGCTCCTATGGTGGCTCCCCTATGGTGGTCCTCTGAAGCTCCTATGGTGGCTCTCCTATGGTGGTCCTCTGAGGCTCCTATGGTGGCTCTCCTATGGTGGTCCTCTGAGGCTCCCATGGTGGCTCTCCTATGGTTGTCCTTTGAAGCTCCTATGGTGGCTCTCCTATGGTGGTCCTCTGAAGCTCCTATGGTGGCTCTCCTATGGTGGTCCTCTGAAGCTCCTATGGTGGCTCTCCTATGGTGGTCCTCTGAGGCTCCTATGGTGGCTCTCCTATGGTGGTCCTCTGAGGCTCCTATGGTGGCTCCCCTATGGTGGTCCTCTGAGGCTCCTATGGTGGCTCTCCTATGGTGGTCCTCTGAAGCTCCTATGGTGGCTCTCCTATGGTGGTCCTCTGAGGCTCCTATGGTGGTCCTCTGAGGCTCCTATGGGGGCTCTCCTATGGTGGTCCTTTGAAGCTCCTATGGTGGCTCTCCTATGGTGGTCCTTTGAAGCTCCTATGGTGGCTCTCCTATGGTGGTCCTCTGAAGCTCCTATGGTGGCTCTCCTATGGTGGTCCTCTAAAGCTCCTATGGTGGCTCTCCTATGGTGGTCCTTTGAAGCTCCTATGGTGGCTCTCCTATGGTGGTCCTCTGAAGATCCTATGGTGGCTCTCCTATGGTGGTCCTTTGAAGCTCCTATGGTGGCTCTCCTATGGTGGTCCTCTGAAGCTCCTATGGTGGCTCTCCTATGGTGGTCCTCTGAAGCTCCTATGGTGGCTCTCCTATGGTGGTCCTCTGAAGCTCCTATGGTGGCTCTTCTATGGTGGTCCTCTGAGGCTCCTATGGTGCTCTCCTATGGTGGTCCTCTGAAGCTCCTATGGTGGCTCTCCTATGGTGGTCCTCTGAAGCTCCTATGGTGGCTCTCCTATGGTGGTCCTTTGAAGCTTCTATGGTGCTCTCCTATGGTGGTCCTCTGAGGCTCCTATGGTGGCTCTCCTATGGTGGTCCTTTGAGGCTCCTATGGTGGTTCTCCTATGGTGGTCCTCTGAGGCTCCTATGGTGGCTATCCTATGGTGGTCCTCTGAGGCTCCTATGGTGGCTCTCCTATGGTGGTCCTTTGAAGCTCCTATGGTGGCTCTCCTATGGTGGTCCTCTGAAGCTCCTATGGTGGCTCTCCTATGGTGGTCCTCTGAAGCTCCTATGGTGGCTCTCCTATGGTTGTCCTTTGAAGCTCCTATGGTGGCTCTCCTATGGTGGTCCTCTGAAGCTCCTATGGTGGCTCTCCTATGGTGGTCCTCTGAAGCTCCTATGGTGGCTCTCCTATGGTGGTCCTTTGAAGCCCCTATGGTGGCTCTCCTATGGTGGTCCTCTGAGGCTCCTATGGTGGCTCTCCTATGGTGGTCCTCTGAAGCTCCTATTGTGGCTCTCCTATGGTGGTCCTCTGAGGCTCCTATGGTTGCTCTCCTATGGTGGTCCTCTGAGGCTCCTATGGTGGCTCTCCTATGGTGGTCCTTTGAAGCTCCTATGGTGGCTCTCCTATGGTGGTCCTCTGAAGCTCCTATGGTGGCTCTCCTATGGTGGTCCTCTGAAGCTCCTATGGTGGCTCTCCTATGGTGGTCCTTTGAAGCTCCTATGGTGGCTCTCCTATGGTGGTCCTCTGAGGCTCCTATGGTGGCTCTTCTGCACGGTCCTCTGAAGCTCCTATGGTGGCTCTCCTATGGTGGTCCTCTGAAGCTCCTATGGTAGCTCTCCTATGGTGGTCCTCTGAGGCTCCTATGGTGGTTCTCCTATGGTGGTCCTCTGAGGCTCCTATGGTGGCTCTCCTATGGTGGTCCTCTGAGGCTCCTATGGTGGCTCTCCTATGGTGGTCCTTTGAAGCTCCTATGGTGGCTCTCCTATGGTGGTCCTTTGAAGCTCCTATGGTGGCTCTCCTATGGTGGTCCTCTGAAGCTCCTATGGTGGCTCTCCTATGGTGGTCCTCTGAAGCTCCTATGGTGGCTTTCCTATGGTGGTCCTTTGCAGCTCCTATGGTGGCTCTCCTATGGTGGTCCTCTGAGGCTCCTATGGTGGCTCTCCTATGGTGGTCCTCTGAAGCTCCTATGGTGGCTCTCCTATGGTGGTCCTTTGAAGCTCTTATGGTGGCTCTCCTATGGTGGTCCTCTGAAGCTCCTATGGTGGCTCTCCTATGGTGGTCCTCTGAAGCTCCTATGGTGGCTTTCCTATAGTGGTCCTTTGAAGCTCCTATGGTGGCTCTCCTATGGTGGTCCTCTGAGGCTCCTATGGTGGCTCCCCTATGGTGGTCCTCTGAAGCTCCTATGGTGGCTCTCCTATGGTGGTCCTCTGAGGCTCCTATGGTGGCTCTCCTATGGTGGTCCTCTGAGGCTCCCATGGTGGCTCTCCTATGGTTGTCCTTTGAAGCTCCTATGGTGGCTCTCCTATGGTGGTCCTCTGAAGCTCCTATGGTGGCTCTCCTATGGTGGTCCTCTGAAGCTCCTATGGTGGCTCTCCTATGGTGGTCCTCTGAGGCTCCTATGGTGGCTCTCCTATGGTGGTCCTCTGAGGCTCCTATGGTGGCTCCCCTATGGTGGTCCTCTGAGGCTCCTATGGTGGCTCTCCTATGGTGGTCCTCTGAAGCTCCTATGGTGGCTCTCCTATGGTGGTCCTCTGAGGCTCCTATGGTGGTCCTCTGAGGCTCCTATGGGGGCTCTCCTATGGTGGTCCTTTGAAGCTCCTATGGTGGCTCTCCTATGGTGGTCCTTTGAAGCTCCTATGGTGGCTCTCCTATGGTGGTCCTCTGAAGCTCCTATGGTGGCTCTCCTATGGTGGTCCTCTAAAGCTCCTATGGTGGCTCTCCTATGGTGGTCCTTTGAAGCTCCTATGGTGGCTCTCCTATGGTGGTCCTCTGAAGATCCTATGGTGGCTCTCCTATGGTGGTCCTTTGAAGCTCCTATGGTGGCTCTCCTATGGTGGTCCTCTGAAGCTCCTATGGTGGCTCTCCTATGGTGGTCCTCTGAAGCTCCTATGGTGGCTCTCCTATGGTGGTCCTCTGAAGCTCCTATGGTGGCTCTTCTATGGTGGTCCTCTGAGGCTCCTATGGTGCTCTCCTATGGTGGTCCTCTGAAGCTCCTATGGTGGCTCTCCTATGGTGGTCCTCTGAAGCTCCTATGGTGGCTCTCCTATGGTGGTCCTTTGAAGCTTCTATGGTGCTCTCCTATGGTGGTCCTCTGAGGCTCCTATGGTGGCTCTCCTATGGTGGTCCTTTGAGGCTCCTATGGTGGTTCTCCTATGGTGGTCCTCTGAGGCTCCTATGGTGACTATCCTATGGTGGTCCTCTGAGGCTCCTATGGTGGCTCTCCTATGGTGGTCCTTTGAAGCTCCTATGGTGGCTCTCCTATGGTGGTCCTCTGAAGCTCCTATGGTGGCTCTCCTATGGTGGTCCTCTGAAGCTCCTATGGTGGCTCTCCTATGGTTGTCCTTTGAAGCTCCTATGGTGGCTCTCCTATGGTGGTCCTCTGAAGCTCCTATGGTGGCTCTCCTATGGTGGTCCTCTGAAGCTCCTATGGTGGCTCTCCTATGGTGGTCCTTTGAAGCCCCTATGGTGGCTCTCCTATGGTGGTCCTCTGAGGCTCCTATGGTGGCTCTCCTATGGTGGTCCTCTGAAGCTCCTATTGTGGCTCTCCTATGGTGGTCCTCTGAGGCTCCTATGGTTGCTCTCCTATGGTGGTCCTCTGAGGCTCCTATGGTGGCTCTCCTATGGTGGTCCTTTGAAGCTCCTATGGTGGCTCTCCTATGGTGGTCCTCTGAGGCTCCTATGGTGGCTCCTCTATGGTGGTCCTCTGAGGCTCCTATGGTGGCTCTCCTATGGTGGTCCTCTGAAGCTCCTATGGTGGCTCTTCTATGGTGGTCCTCTGAAGCTCCTATGGTGGTCCTCTGAAGCTCCTATGGTGGCTCTCCTATGGTGGTCCTCTGAAGCTCCTATGGTGCTCTCCTATGGTGGTCCTCTGAAGCTCCTATGGTGGTCCTCTGAGGCTCCTATGGTGGCTCTCCTATGGTGGTCCTTTGAAGCTCCTATGGTGGCTCTCCTATGGTGGTCCTTTGAAGCTCCTATGGTGGCTCTCCTATGGTGGTCCTCTGAAGCTCCTATGGTGGCTCTCCTATGTTGGTCCTCTGAGGCTCCTATGGTGCTCTCCTATGGTGGTCCTCTGAAGCTCCTATAGTGGTCCTCTGAAGTTCCTATGGTGGTCCTCTGAGGCTCCTATGGTGGCTCTCCTATGGTGGTCCTTTCAAGCTCCTATGGTGGCTCTCCTATGGTGGTCCTCTGAAGCTCCTATGGTGGCTCTCCTTTGGTGGTCCTTTGAAGCTCCTATGGTGGCTCTCCTATGGTGGTCCTCTGAGGCTCCTATGGTGGCTCTCCTATGGTGGTCCTCTGAAGCTCCTATGGTGGCTCTCCTATGGTGGTCCTTTGAAGCTCCTATGGTGGCTCTCCTATGGTGGTCCTCTGAAGCTCCTATGGTGGTCCTCTGAGGCTCCTATGGTGACTCTCCTATGGTGGTCCTCTGAGGCTCCTATGGTGGCTCTCCTATGGTGGTCCTCTGAAGCTCCTATGGTGGCTCTCCTATGGTGGTCCTCTGAAGTTCCTATGGTGGCTCTCCTATGGTGGTCCTCTGAAGCTCCTATGGTGGTCTTCTGAGGCTCCTATGGTGGCTCTTCTATGGTGGTCCTCTGAAGCTCCTATGGTGGCTCTCCTATGGTGGTCCTCTGAAGCTCCTATGGTGGCTCTCCTATGGTGGTACTCTGAGGCTCCTATGGTGGCTCTCCTATGGTGGTCCTTTGAAGCTTCTATGGTGCTCTCCTATGGTGGTCCTCTGAAGCTCCTATGGTGGCTCTCCTATGGTGGTCCTTTGAAGCTTCTATGGTGCTCTCCTATGGTGGTCCTCTGAAACTCCTATGGTGGCTCTCCTATGGTGGTCCTTTGAAGCTCCTATGGTGGCTCTCCTATGGTGGTCCTCTGAAGCTTCTATGGTGGCTCTCCTATGGTGGTCCTTTGAAGCTCCTATGGTGGCTCTCCTATGGTGGTCCTCTGAAGCTCCTATGGTGGCTCTCCTATAGTGGTCCTCTGAGGCTCCTATGGTGGCTCTCCTATGGTGGTCCTCTGAAGCTCCTATGGTGGCTCTCCTATGGTGGTCCTTTGAAGCTCCTATGGTGGCTCTCCTATGGTGGTCCTCTGAGGCTCCTATGGTGGCTCTCCTATGGTGGTCCTTTGAAGCTTCTATGGTGCTCTCCTATGGTGGTCCTCTGAAGCTTCTATGGTGGCTCTCCTATGGTGGTCCTTTGAAGCTCCTATGGTGGCTCTCCTATGGTGGTTCTCTGAGGCTCCTTTGGTGGCTCTCCTATGGTGGTCCTCTGAAGCTCCTATGGTGGCTCTCCTGTGGTGGTCCTCTGAGGCTCCTATGGTGGCTCTCCTATGGTGGTCCTCTGAAGCTCCTATGGTGGCTCTCCTATGGTGGTCCTTTGAAGCTCCTATGGTGGCTCTCCTATGGTGGTCCTCTGAGGCTCCTATGGTGGCTCCCCTATGGTGGTCCTTTGAAGCTTCTATGGTGCTCTCCTATGGTGGTCCTCTGAGGCTCCTATGGTGGCTCTCCTATGGCGGTCCTTTGAAGCTTCTATGGTGCTCTCCTATGGTGGTCCTCTGAAGCTCCTATGGTGGCTCTCCTATGGTGGTCCTTTGAAGCTCCTATGGTGGCTCTCCTATGGTGGTCCTCTGAAGCTCCTATGGTGGCTCTCCTATGGTGGTCCTCTGAGGCTCCTATGGTGGCTCTCCTATGGTGGTCCTCTAAAGCTCCTATGGTGGCTCTCCTATGGTGGTCCTTTGAAGCTCCTATGGTGGCTCTCCTATGGTGGTCCTCCGAGGCTCCTATGGTGGCTCTCCTATGGTGGTCCTTTGAAGCTTCTATGATGCTCTCCTATGGTGGTCCTTTGAAGCTCCTATGGTGGCTCTCCTATGGTGGTCCTTTGAAGCTTCTATGGTGCTCTCCTATGGTGGTCCTCTGAGGCTCCTATGGTGGCTCTCCTATGGTGGTCCTTTGAAGCTCCTATGGTGGCTCTCCTATGGTGGTCCTCTGAGGCTCCTATGGTGGCTCTCCTATAGTGGTCCTTTGAAGCTCCTATGGTGGCTCTCCTATGGTGGTCCTCTGAAGCTCCTATGGTGGCTCTCCTATGGTGGTCCTTTGAAGCTCCTATGGTGGCTCTCCTATGGTGGTCCTCTGAGGCTCCTATGGTGGCTCTCCTATGGTGGTCCTCTGAAGCTCCTATGGTGGCTCTCCTATGGTGGTCCTCTGAAGCTCCTATGGTGGCTCTCCTATGGTGGTCCTTTGAAGCTTCTATGGTGCTCTCCTATGGTGGTCCTTTGAAGCTCCTATAGTGGCTCTCCTATGGTGGTCCTTTGAAGCTCCTATGGTGCTCTCCTATGGCGGTCCTTTGAAGCTCCTATGGTGGCTCTCCTATGGTGGTCCTCTGAAGCTCCTATGGTGGCTCTCCTATGGTGGTCCTCTGAGGCTCCTATGGTGGCTCTCCTATGGTGGTCCTTTGAAGCTCCTATGGTGGCTCTCCTATGGTGGTCCTCTGAGGCTCCTATGGTGGCTCTTCTGCACGGTCCTCTGAAGCTCCTATGATGGCTCTCCTATGGTGGTCCTTTGAAGCTCCTATGGTGGCTCTCCTATGGTGGTCCTCTGAGGCTCCTATGGTGGCTCTCCTATGGTGGTCCTTTGAAGCTTCTATGGTGCTCTCCTATGGTGGTCCTCTGAGGCTCCTATGGTGGCTCTCCTATGGTGGTCCTTTGAAGCTTCTATGGTGGCTCTCCTATGGTGGTCTTCTGAGGCTCCTATGGTGGCTCTCCTATGGTGGTCCTCTGAGGCTCCTATGGTGGCTCTCCTATGGTGGTCCTCTGAAGCTTCTATGGTGACTCTCCTATGGTGGTCCTCTGAGGCTCCTATGGTGGCTCTCCTATGGTGGTCCTTTGAAGCTCCTATGGTGGCTCTCCTATGGTGGTCCTTTGAAGCTCCTATGGTGCTCTCCTATGGTGGTCCTTTGAGGCTCCTATGGTGGCTCTCCTATGGTGGTCCTCTGAGGCTTCTATGGTGGCTCTCCTATGGTGGTCCTTTGAAGCTCCTATGGTGGCTCTCCTATGGTGGTCCTCTGAGGCTCCTATGGTGGCTCTCCTATGGTGGCTCTCCTATGGTGGTCCTTTGAAGCTCCTATGGTGGCTCTCCTATGGTGGTCCTCAGAAGCTCCTATGGTGGCTCTCCTATGGTGGTCCTCTGAAGCTCCTATGGTGGCTCTCCTATGGTGGTCCTCTGAAGCTCCTATGGTGGCTCTCCTATGGTGGTCCTCTGAGGCTTCTATGGTGGCTCTCCTATGGTGATCCTCTGAAGCTCCTATGGTGGCTCTCCTATGGTGGTCCTCTGAAGCTCCTATGGTGGCTCTCCTATGGTGGTCCTCTGAGGCTCCTATGGTGGCTCTTCTATGGTGGTCCTCTGAAGCTCCTATGGTGGCTCTCCTATGGTGGTCCTCTGAAGCTCCTATGGTGGCTCTCCTATGGTGGTCCTCTGAGGCTCCTATGGTAGCTCTCCTATGGTGGTCCTCTGAAGCTCCTATGGTGGCTCTCCTATGGTGGTCCTCTGAAGCTCCTATGGTGGCTCTCCTATGGTGGTCCTTTGAAGCTCCTATGGTTGCTCTCCTATGGTGGTCCTCTGAGGCTCCTATGGTGGCCCTCCTATGGTGGTCCTCTGAGGCTCCTATGGTGGCTCTCCTATGGTGGTCCTCTGAGGCTCCTATGGTGGCTCTCCTATGGTGCTCCTCTGAGGCTTCTATGGTGGCTCTCCTATGGTGGTCCTTTGAAGCTCCTATGGTGGCTCTCCTATGGTGGTCCTTTGAAGCTTCTATGGTGCTCTCCTATGGTGGTCCTCTGAAGCTCCTATGGTGGCTCTCCTATGGTGGTCCTCTGAGGCTCCTATGGTGGCTCTCCTATGGTGGTCCTTTGAAGCTTCTATGGTGCTCTCCTATGGTGGTCCTCTGAAGCTTCTATGGTGGCTCTCCTATGGTGGTCCTTTGAAGCTCCTATGGTGGCTCTCCTATGGTGGTTCTCTGAGGCTCCTATGGTGGCTCTTCTATGGTGGTCCTCTGAAGCTCCTATGGTGGCTCTCCTATGGTGGTCCTCTGAGGCTCCTATGGTGGCTCTCCTATGGTGGTCCTCTGAAGCTCCTATGGTGGCTCTCCTATGGTGGTCCTTTGAAGCTCCTATGGTGGCTCTCCTATGGTGGTCCTCTGAGGCTCCTATGGTGGCTCCCCTATGGTGGTCCTTTGAAGCTTCTATGGTGCTCTCCTATGGTGGTCCTCTGAGGCTCCTATGGTGGCTCTCCTATGGTGGTCCTTTGAAGCTTCTATGGTGCTCTCCTATGGTGGTCCTCTGAAGCTCCTATGGTGGCTCTCCTATGGTGGTCCTTTGAAGCTCCTATGGTGGCTCTCCTATGGTGGTCCTCTGAAGCTCCTATGGTGGCTCTCCTATGGTGGTCCTCTGAGGCTCCTATGGTGGCTCTCCTATGGTGGTCCTCTGAAGCTCCTATGGTGGCTCTCCTATGGTGGTCCTTTGAAGCTCCTATGGTGGCTCTCCTATGGTGGTCCTCTGAGGTTCCTATGGTGGCTCTCCTATGGTGGTCCTTTGAAGCTTCTATGGTGCTCTCCTATGGTGGTCCTTTGAAGCTCCTATGGTGGCTCTCCTATGGTGGTCCTTTGAAGCTTCTATGGTGCTCTCCTATGGTGGTCCTCTGAGGCTCCTATGGTGGCTCTCCTATGGTGGTCCTTTGAAGCTCCTATGGTGGCTCTCCTATGGTGGTCCTCTGAGGCTCCTATGGTGGCTCTCCTATGGTGGTCCTTTGAAGCTCCTATGGTGGCTCTCCTATGGTGGTCCTCTGAAGCTCCTATGGTGGTCCTCTGAGGCTCCTATGGTGGCTCTCCTATGGTGGTCCTCTGAAGCTCCTATGGTGGCTCTCCTATGGTGGTCCTCTGAAGCTCCTATGGTGGTCCTCTGAAGCTCCTATGGTGGCTCTCCTATGGTGGTCCTTTATAGCTTCTATGGTGCTCTCCTATGGTGGTCCTTTGACGCTCCTATGGTGGCTCTCCTATGGTGGTCCTCTGAGGCTCCTATGGTGGCTCTCCTATGGTGGTCCTCTGAGGCTCCTATGGTGGCTCTCCTATGGTGGTCCTCTGAAGCTCCTATGGTGGCTCTCCTATGGTGGCCCTCTGAGGCTCCTATGGTGGCTCTCCTATGGTGGTCCTTTGAGGCTCCTATGGTGGCTCTCCTATGGTGGTCCTTTGAAGCTTCTACTGTGCTCTCCTATGGTGGTCCTTTGAAGCTCCTATGGTGGCTCTCCTATGGTGGTCCTTTGAAGCTCCTATGGTGCTCTCCTATGGTGGTCCTTTGAAGCTTCTATGGTGCTCTCCTATGGTGGTCCTCTGAAGCTCCTATGGTGGCTCTCCTATGGTGGTCCTCTGAAGCTCCTATGGTGGCTCTCCTATGGTGGTCCTCTGAAGCACCTATGGTGGCTCTCCTATGGTGGTCCTTTGAAGCTTCTATGGTGCTCTCCTGTGGTGGTCATTTGAAGCTCCTATAGTGGCTCTCCTATGGTGGTCATTTGAAGCTCCTATGGTGCTCTCCTATGGTGGTCCTTTGAAGCTCCTATGGTGGTTCTCCTATGGTGGTCCTCTGAAGCTCCTATGGTGGCTCTCCTATGGTGGTCCTCTGAGGCTCCTATGGTGGCTCTCCTATGGTGGTCCATTGAAGCTCCTATGGTGGCTCTCCTATGGTGGTCCTCTGAGGCTCCTATGGTGGCTCTTCTGCACGGTCCTCTGAAGCTCCTATGGTGGCTCTCCTATGGTGGTCCTTTGAAGCTCCTAAGGTGGCTCTCCTATGGTGGTCCTCTGAGGCTCCTATGGTGGCTCTCCTATGGTGGTCCTTTGAAGCTTCTATGGTGATCTCCTATGGTGGTCCTCTGAGGCTCCTATGGTGGCTCTCCTATGGTGGTTCTTTGAAGCTCCTATGGTGGCTCTCCTATGGTGGTCCTCTGAGGCTTCTATGGTGGCTCTCCTATGGTGGTCCTTTGAAGCTCCTATGGTGGCTCTCCTATGGTGGTCCTCTGAGGCTCCTATGGTGGCTCTCCTATGGTGGTCCTCTGAAGCTCCTATGGTGGCTCTCCTATGGTGGTCCTCTGAGGCTCCTATGGTGGTTCTCCTATGGTGGTCCTTTGAAGCTTCTATGGTGGCTCTCCTATGGTGGTCCTCTGAGGCTCCTATGGTAGCTCTCCTATGGTGGTCCTTTGAAGCTCCTATGGTGGCTCTCCTATGGTGGTCCTCTGAAGCCCCTATGGTGGCTCTCCTATAGTGGTCCTCTGAGGCTCCTATGGTGGCTCTCCTATGGTGGTTCTTTTAAGCTTCTATGGTGGCTCTCCTATGGTGGTCTTCTGAGGCTCCTATGGTGGCTCTCCTATGGTGGTCCTCTGAGGCTCCTATGGTGGCTCTCCTATGGTGGTCCTCTGAAGCTTCTATGGTGGCTCTCCTATGGTGGTCCTCTGAGGCTCCTATGGTGGTCCTTTGAAGCTTCTATGGTGATCTCCTATGGTGGTCCTCTGAGGCTCCTATGGTGGCTCTCCTATGGTGGTTCTTTGAAGCTCCTATGGTGGCTCTCCTATGGTGGTCCTCTGAGGCTCCTATGGTGGCTCTCCTATGGTGGTCCTCTGAAGCTCCTATGGTGGCTCTCCTATGGTGGTCCTCTGAAGCTCCTATGGTGGCTCTCCTATGGTGGTCCTTTGAAGCTCCTATGGTGGCTCTCCTATGGTTGTCCTCTGAGGCTCCTATGGTGGCCCTCCTATGGTGGTCCTCTGAGGCTCCTATGGTGGCTCTCCTATGATGGTCCTCTGAGGCTCCTATGGTGGCTCTCCTATGGTGGTCCTTTGAAGCTCCTATGGTGGCTCTCATATGGTGGTCCTTTGAAGCTTCTATGGTGCTCTCCTATGGTGGTCCTCTGAAGCTCCTATGGTGGCTCTCCTATGGTGGTCCTTTGAAGCTCCTATGGTGGCTCTCCTATGGTGGTCCTCTGAGGCTTCTATGGTGGCTCTCCTATGGTGGTCCTCTGAAGCTCCTATGGTGGCTCTCCTATGGTGGTCCTCTGAGGCTCCTATTGTGGCTCTCCTATGGTGGTCCTCGGAGGCTCCTATGGTGGCTCTTCTATGGTGGTCCTTTGAAGCTCCTATGGTGGCTCTCCTATGGTGGTCCTCTGAGGCTCCTATGGTGGCTCTTCTATGCTGGTCCTCTGAGGCTCCTATGGTGGCTCTCCTATGGTGGTCCTCTGAAGCTCCTATGGTGGCTCTTCTATGGTGGTCCTCTGAAGCTCCTATGGTGGCTCTCCTATGGTGGTCCTCTGAAGCTCCTATAATGCTCTCCTATGGTGGTCCTCTGAAGCTCCTATGGTGGTCCTCTGAAGCTCCTATGGTGGTCCTCTGAAGCTCCTATGGTGGTCCTCTGAGGCTCCTATGGTGGCTCTCCTATGGTGGTCTTTTGAAGCTCCTATGGTGGCTCTCCTATGGTGGTCCTTTGAAGCTCCTATGGTGGCTCTCCTATGGTGGTCCTCTGAAGCTCCTATGGTGGCTCTCCTATGTTGGTCCTCTGAGGCTCCTATGGTGCTCTCCTATGGTGGTCCTCTGAAGCTCCTATGGTGGTCCTCTGAAGCTCCTATGGTGGTCCTCTGAGGCTCCTATGGTGGCTCTCCTATGGTGGTCCTCTGAGGCTCCTATGGTGGTCCTCTGAGGCTCCTATGGTGGCTCTCCTATGGTGGTCCTTTGAAGCTCCTATGGTGGCTCTCCTATGGTGGTCCTCTGAAGTTCCTATGGTGGCTCTCCTATGGTGGTCCTCTGAAGCTCCTATGGTGGCTCTCCTATGGTGGTCCTCTGAGGCTCCTATGGTGGTTCTCCTATGGTGGTCCTCTGACGCTCCTATGGTGGCTCTCCTATGGTGGTCCTCTGAGGCTCCTGTGGTGGCTCTCCTATGGTGGTCCTCTGAAGCTCCTATGGTGGCTCTCCTATGGTGGTCCTCTGAGGCTCCTATGGTGGCTCTCCTATGGTGGTCCTTTGAAGCTCCTATGGTGGCTCTCCTATGGTGGTCCTTTGAAGCTCCTATGGTGGCTCTCCTATGGTGGTCCTCTGAAGCTCCTATGGTGGCTCTCCTATGGTGGTCCTCTGAAGCTCCTATGGTGGCTCTCCTATGGTGGTCCTTTGCAGCTCCTATGGTGGCTCTCCTATGGTGGTCCTCTGAAGCTCCTATGGTGGCTCTCCTATGGTGGTCCTCTGAAGCTCCTATGGTGGCTCTCCTATGGTGGTCCTTTGAAGCTCCTATGGTGGCTCTCCTATGGTGGTCCTCTGAAGCTCCTATGGTGGCTCTCCTATGGTGGTCCTCTGAAGCTCCTATGGTGGCTTTCCTATAGTGGTCCTTTGAAGCTCCTATGGTGGCTCTCCTATGGTGGTCCTCTGAGGCTCCTATGGTGGCTCCCCTATGGTGGTCCTCTGAAGCTCCTATGGTGGCTCTCCTACGGTGGTCCTCTGAGGCTCCTATGGTGGCTCTCCTATGGTGGTCCTCTGAGGCTCCCATGGTGGCTCTCCTATGGTGGTCCTTTGAAGCTCCTATGGTGGCTCTCCTATGGTGGTCCTCTGAAGCTCCTATGGTGGCTCTCCTATGGTGGTCCTCTGAAGCTCCTATGGTGGCTCTCCTATGGTGGTCCTCTGAGGCTCCTATGGTGGCTCTCCTATGGTGGTCCTCTGAGGCTCCTATGGTGGCTCCCCTATGGTGGTCCTCTGAGGCTCCTATGGTGGCTCTCCTATGGTGGTCCTCTGAAGCTCCTATGGTGGCTCTCCTATTGTGGTCCTCTGAGGCTCCTATGGTGGTCCTCTGAGGCTCCTATGGGGGCTCTCCTATGGTGGTCCTTTTAAGCTCCTATGGTGGCTCTCCTATGGTGGTCCTTTGAAGCTCCTATGGTGGCTCTCCTATGGTGGTCCTCTGAAGCTCCTATGGTGGCTCTCCTATGGTGGTCCTCTGAAGCTCCTATGGTGGCTCTCCTATGGTGGTCCTTTGAAGCTCCTATGGTGGTCCTCTGAAGCTCCTATGGTGGCTCTCCTATGGTGGTCCTTTGAAGCTCCTATGGTGGCTCTCCTATGGTGGTCCTCTGAAGATTCTATGGTGGCTCTCCTATGGTGGTCCTTTGAAGCTCCTATGGTGGCTCTCCTATGGTGGTCCTCTGAAGCTCCTATGGTGGCTCTCCTATGGTGGTCCTCTGAAGCTCCTATGGTGGCTCTCCTATGGTGGTCCTCTGAAGCTCCTATGGTGGCTCTTCTATGGTGGTCCTCTGAGGCTCCTATGGTGCTCTCCTATGGTGGTCCTCTGAAGCTCCTATGGTGGCTCTCCTATGGTGGTCCTCTGAAGCTCCTATGGTGGCTCTCCTATGGTGGTCCTCTGAAGCTCCTATGGTGGCTCTCCTATGGTGATCCTTTGAAGCTCCTATGGTGGCTCTCCTATGGTGGTCCTCTGAAGCTCCTATGGTGGCTCTCCTATGGTGGTCCTTTGAGGCTCCTATGGTGGTTCTCCTATGGTGGTCCTCTGAGGCTCCTATGGTGGCTCTCCTATGGTGGTCCTCTGAGGCTCTTATGGTGGCTCTCCTATGGTGGTCCTTTGAAGCTCCTATGGTGGCTCTCCTATGGTGGTCCTCTGAAGCTCCTATGGTGGCTCTCCTATGGTGGTCCTCTGAAGCTCTTATGGTGGCTCTCCTATGGTTGTCCTTTGAAGCTCCTATGGTGGCTCTCCTATGGTGGTCCTCTGAAGCTCCTATGGTGGCTCTCCTATGGTGGTCCTCTGAAGCTCCTATGGTGGCTCTCCTATGGTGGTCCTTTGAAGCCCCTATGGTGGCTCTCCTATGGTGGTCCTCTGAGGCTCCTATGGTGGCTCTCCTATGGTGGTCCTCTGAAGCTCCTATGGTGGCTCTCCTATGGTGGTCCTCTGAGGCTCCTATGGTGGCTCTCCTATGGTGGTCCTCTGAGGCTCCTATGGTGGCACTCCTATGGTGGTCCTTTGAAGCTCCTATGGTGGCTCTCCTATGGTGGTCCTCTGAGGCTCCTATGGTGGCTCCTCTATGGTGGTCCTCTGAGGCTCCTATGGTGTCTCTCCTATGGTGGTCCTCTGAAGCTCCTATGGTGGCTCTTCTATGGTGGTCCTCTGAAGCTCCTATGGTGGTCCTCTGAAGCTCCTATGGTGGCTTTCCTATGGTGGTCCTCTGAAGCTCCTATGGTGCTCTCCTATGGTGGTCCTCTGAAGCTCCTATGGTGGTCCTCTGAGGCTCCTATGGTGGCTCTCCTATGGTGGTCCTTTGAAGCTCCTATGGTGGCTCTCCTATGGTGGTCCTTTGAAGCTCCTATGGTGGCTCTCCTATGGTGGTCCTCTGAAGCTCCTATGGTGGCTCTCCTATGTTGGTCCTCTGAGGCTCCTATGGTGCTCTCCTATGGTGGTCCTCTGAAGCTCCTATGGTGGTCTTCTGAAGTTCCTATGGTGGTCCTCTGAGGCTCCTATGGTGGCTCTCCTATGGTGGTCCTTTCAAGCTCCTATGGTGGCTCTCCTATGGTGGTCCTCTGAAGCTCCTATGGTGGCTCTCCTTTGGTGGTCCTTTGAAGCTCCTATGGTGGCTCTCCTATGGTGGTCCTCTGAGGCTCCTATGGTGGCTCTCCTATGGTGGTCCTCTGAAGCTCCTATGGTGGCTCTCCTATGGTGGTCCTTTGAAGCTCCTATGGTGGCTCTCCTATGGTGGTCCTCTGAAGCTCCTATGGTGGTCCTCTGAAGCTCCTATGGTGGTCCTCTGAGGCTCCTATGGTGACTCTCCTATGGTGGTCCTCTGAGGCTCCTATGGTGGCTCTCCTATGGTGGTCCTCTGAAGCTCCTATGGTGGCTCTCCTATGGTGGTCCTCTGAAGCTCCTATGGTGGCTCTCCTATGGTGGTCCTCTGAAGCTCCTATGGTGGTCTTCTGAGGCTCCTATGGTGGCTCTTCTATGGTGGTCCTCTGAAGCTCCTATGGTGGCTCTCCTATGGTGGTCCTCTGAAGCTCCTATGGTGGCTCTCCTTTGGTGGTCCTTTGAAGCTCCTATGGTGGCTCTCCTATGGTGGTCCTCTGAGGCTCCTATGGTGGCTCTCTTATGGTGGTCCTCTGAAGCTCCTATGGTGGCTCTCCTATGGTGGTCCTTTGAAGCTCCTATGGTGGCTCTCCTATGGTGGTCCTCTGAAGCTCCTATGGTGGTCCTCTGAGGCTCCTATGGTGACTCTCCTATGGTGGTCCTCTGAGGCTCCTATGGTGGCTCTCCTATGGTGGTCCTCTGAAGCTCCTATGGTGGCTCTCCTATGGTGGTCCTCTGAAGCTCCTATGGTGGCTCTCCTATGGTGGTCCTCTGAAGCTCCTATGGTGGTCCTTTGAAGCTCCTATGGTGGCTCTCCTATGGTGGTCCTCTGAGGCTCCTATGGTGGTCCTCTGAGGCTCCTATGGTGGTCCTCTGAGGCTCCTATGGTGGCTCTCCTATGGTGGTCCTCTGAAGCTCCTATGGTGGCTCTCCTATGGTGGTCCTCTGAAGCTCCTATGGTGGCTCTCCTATGGTGGTCCTCTGAAGCTCCTATGGTGGCTCTCCTATGGTGGTCCTCTGAAGCTCCTATGGTGGTCCTTTGAAGCTTCTATGGTGGCTCTCCTATGGTGGTCCTTTGAAGATCCTATGGTGGCTCTCCTATGGTGGTCCTCTGAGGCTCCTATGGTGGCTCTTCTATGGTGGTCCTTTGAAGCTCCTATGGTGGCTCTCCTATGGTGGTCCTCTGAGGCTCCTATGGTGGCTCTCCTATGGTGGTCCTCTGAGGCTCCTATGGTGGCTCTCCTATGGTGGTCCTCTGAGGCTCCTATGGTGGCTCTCCTATGGTGGTCCTTTGAAGCTCCTATGGTGGCTCTCCTATGGTGGTCCTTTGAAGCTCCTATGGTGGCTCTCCTATGGTGGTCTTCTGAAGCTCCTATGGTGGTCCTCTGAAGCTCCTATGGTGGTCCTCTGAGGCTCCTATGGTGGCTCTCCTATGGTGGTCCTCTGAAGCTCCTATGGTGGCTCTCCTATGGTGGTCCTCTGAAGCTCCTATGGTGGCTCTCCTATGGTGGTCCTCTGAAGCTCCTATGGTGGCTCTCCTATGGTGGTCCTCTTAAGCTCCTATGGTGGTCCTCTGAGGCTCCCATGGTGGCTCTTCTATGGTGGTCCTCTGAAGCTCCTATGGTGGCTCTTCTATGGTGGTCCTCTGAAGCTCCTATGGTGGCTCTCCTATGGTGGTCCTCTGAAGCTCCTATGGTGGCTCTCCTATGGTGGTCCTCTGAAGCTCCTATGGTGGTCCTTTGAAGCTCCTATGGTGGCTCTCCTATGGTGGTCCTCTGAGGCTCCTATGGTGGTCCTCTGAGGCTCCTATGGTGGCTCTCCTATGGTGGTCCTCTGAGGCTCCTATGGTGGCTCTCCTATGGTGGTCCTCTGAGGCTCCTATGGTGGCTCTCCTATGGTGGTCCTCTGAGGCTCCTATGGTGGCTCTCCTATGGTGATCCTTTGAAGCTCCTATGGTGGCTCTCCTATGGTGGTCCTCTGAAGCTCCTATGGTGGTCCTCTGAGGCTCCTATGGTGGCTCTCCTATGGTGGTCCTCTGAGGCTCCTATGGTGGCTCTCCTATGGTGGTCCTCTGAAGCTCCTATGGTGCTCTCCTATGGTGGTCCTCTGAAGCTCCTATGGTGGCTCTCCTATGGTGGTCCTCTGAGGCTCCTATGGTGGCTCTCCTATGGTGGTCCTCTGAGGCTCCTATGGTGGCTCTCCTATGGTGGTCCTCTGAGGCTCCTATGGTGGCTCTTCTATGGTGGTCCTCTGAAGCTCCTATGGTGGCTTTCCTATGGTGGTCCTCTGAAGCTCCTATGGTGCTCTCCTATGGTGGTCCTCTGAGGCTCCTATGGTGGTCCTCTGAGGCTCCTATGGTGGCTTTCCTATGGTGGTCCTCTGAGGCTCCTATGGTGGCTCTCCTATGGTGGTCCTCTGAGGCTCCTATGGTGGCTCTCCTATGGTGGTCCTCTGAGGCTCCAATGGTGGCTCTCCTATGGTGGTCCTTTGAAGCTCCTATGGTGGCTCTCCTTTGGTGGTCCTCTGAAGCTCCTATGGTGGTCCTCTTAGGCTCCTATGGTGGCTCTCCTATGGTGGTCCTCTGAGGCTCCTATGGTGGCTCTCCTATGGTGGTCCTCTGAAGCTCCTATGGTGGTCCTCTGAGGCTCCTATGGTGGCTCTCCTATGGTGGTCCTCTGAAGCTCCTATTGTGGCTCTCCTATGGTGGTCCTCTGAGGCTCCTATGGTTGCTCTCCTATGGTGGTCCTCTGAGGCTCCTATGGTGGCTCTCCTATGGTGGTCCTTTGAAGCTCCTATGGTGGCTCTCCTATGGTGGTCCTCTGAAGCTCCTATGGTGGCTCTCCTATGGTGGTCCTCTGAAGCTCCTATGGTGGCTCTCCTATGGTGGTCCTTTGAAGCTCCTATGGTGGCTCTCCTATGGTGGTCCTCTGAGGCTCCTATGGTGGCTCTTCTGCACGGTCCTCTGAAGCTCCTATGGTGGCTCTCCTATGGTGGTCCTCTGAAGCTCCTATGGTAGCTCTCCTATGGTGGTCCTCTGAGGCTCCTATGGTGGTTCTCCTATGGTGGTCCTCTGAGGCTCCTATGGTGGCTCTCCTATGGTGGTCCTCTGAGGCTCCTATGGTGGCTCTCCTATGGTGGTCCTTTGAAGCTCCTATGGTGGCTCTCCTATGGTGGTCCTTTGAAGCTCCTATGGTGGCTCTCCTATGGTGGTCCTCTGAAGCTCCTATGGTGGCTCTCCTATGGTGGTCCTCTGAAGCTCCTATGGTGGCTTTCCTATGGTGGTCCTTTGCAGCTCCTATGGTGGCTCTCCTATGGTGGTCCTCTGAGGCTCCTATGGTGGCTCTCCTATGGTGGTCCTCTGAAGCTCCTATGGTGGCTCTCCTATGGTGGTCCTTTGAAGCTCTTATGGTGGCTCTCCTATGGTGGTCCTCTGAAGCTCCTATGGTGGCTCTCCTATGGTGGTCCTCTGAAGCTCCTATGGTGGCTTTCCTATAGTGGTCCTTTGAAGCTCCTATGGTGGCTCTCCTATGGTGGTCCTCTGAGGCTCCTATGGTGGCTCCCCTATGGTGGTCCTCTGAAGCTCCTATGGTGGCTCTCCTATGGTGGTCCTCTGAGGCTCCTATGGTGGCTCTCCTATGGTGGTCCTCTGAGGCTCCCATGGTGGCTCTCCTATGGTTGTCCTTTGAAGCTCCTATGGTGGCTCTCCTATGGTGGTCCTCTGAAGCTCCTATGGTGGCTCTCCTATGGTGGTCCTCTGAAGCTCCTATGGTGGCTCTCCTATGGTGGTCCTCTGAGGCTCCTATGGTGGCTCTCCTATGGTGGTCCTCTGAGGCTCCTATGGTGGCTCCCCTATGGTGGTCCTCTGAGGCTCCTATGGTGGCTCTCCTATGGTGGTCCTCTGAAGCTCCTATGGTGGCTCTCCTATGGTGGTCCTCTGAGGCTCCTATGGTGGTCCTCTGAGGCTCCTATGGGGGCTCTCCTATGGTGGTCCTTTGAAGCTCCTATGGTGGCTCTCCTATGGTGGTCCTTTGAAGCTCCTATGGTGGCTCTCCTATGGTGGTCCTCTGAAGCTCCTATGGTGGCTCTCCTATGGTGGTCCTCTAAAGCTCCTATGGTGGCTCTCCTATGGTGGTCCTTTGAAGCTCCTATGGTGGCTCTCCTATGGTGGTCCTCTGAAGATCCTATGGTGGCTCTCCTATGGTGGTCCTTTGAAGCTCCTATGGTGGCTCTCCTATGGTGGTCCTCTGAAGCTCCTATGGTGGCTCTCCTATGGTGGTCCTCTGAAGCTCCTATGGTGGCTCTCCTATGGTGGTCCTCTGAAGCTCCTATGGTGGCTCTTCTATGGTGGTCCTCTGAGGCTCCTATGGTGCTCTCCTATGGTGGTCCTCTGAAGCTCCTATGGTGGCTCTCCTATGGTGGTCCTCTGAAGCTCCTATGGTGGCTCTCCTATGGTGGTCCTTTGAAGCTTCTATGGTGCTCTCCTATGGTGGTCCTCTGAGGCTCCTATGGTGGCTCTCCTATGGTGGTCCTTTGAGGCTCCTATGGTGGTTCTCCTATGGTGGTCCTCTGAGGCTCCTATGGTGACTATCCTATGGTGGTCCTCTGAGGCTCCTATGGTGGCTCTCCTATGGTGGTCCTTTGAAGCTCCTATGGTGGCTCTCCTATGGTGGTCCTCTGAAGCTCCTATGGTGGCTCTCCTATGGTGGTCCTCTGAAGCTCCTATGGTGGCTCTCCTATGGTTGTCCTTTGAAGCTCCTATGGTGGCTCTCCTATGGTGGTCCTCTGAAGCTCCTATGGTGGCTCTCCTATGGTGGTCCTCTGAAGCTCCTATGGTGGCTCTCCTATGGTGGTCCTTTGAAGCCCCTATGGTGGCTCTCCTATGGTGGTCCTCTGAGGCTCCTATGGTGGCTCTCCTATGGTGGTCCTCTGAAGCTCCTATTGTGGCTCTCCTATGGTGGTCCTCTGAGGCTCCTATGGTTGCTCTCCTATGGTGGTCCTCTGAGGCTCCTATGGTGGCTCTCCTATGGTGGTCCTTTGAAGCTCCTATGGTGGCTCTCCTATGGTGGTCCTCTGAGGCTCCTATGGTGGCTCCTCTATGGTGGTCCTCTGAGGCTCCTATGGTGGCTCTCCTATGGTGGTCCTCTGAAGCTCCTATGGTGGCTCTTCTATGGTGGTCCTCTGAAGCTCCTATGGTGGTCCTCTGAAGCTCCTATGGTGGCTCTCCTATGGTGGTCCTCTGAAGCTCCTATGGTGCTCTCCTATGGTGGTCCTCTGAAGCTCCTATGGTGGTCCTCTGAGGCTCCTATGGTGGCTCTCCTATGGTGGTCCTTTGAAGCTCCTATGGTGGCTCTCCTATGGTGGTCCTTTGAAGCTCCTATGGTGGCTCTCCTATGGTGGTCCTCTGAAGCTCCTATGGTGGCTCTCCTATGTTGGTCCTCTGAGGCTCCTATGGTGCTCTCCTATGGTGGTCCTCTGAAGCTCCTATAGTGGTCCTCTGAAGTTCCTATGGTGGTCCTCTGAGGCTCCTATGGTGGCTCTCCTATGGTGGTCCTTTCAAGCTCCTATGGTGGCTCTCCTATGGTGGTCCTCTGAAGCTCCTATGGTGGCTCTCCTTTGGTGGTCCTTTGAAGCTCCTATGGTGGCTCTCCTATGGTGGTCCTCTGAGGCTCCTATGGTGGCTCTCCTATGGTGGTCCTCTGAAGCTCCTATGGTGGCTCTCCTATGGTGGTCCTTTGAAGCTCCTATGGTGGCTCTCCTATGGTGGTCCTCTGAAGCTCCTATGGTGGTCCTCTGAGGCTCCTATGGTGACTCTCCTATGGTGGTCCTCTGAGGCTCCTATGGTGGCTCTCCTATGGTGGTCCTCTGAAGCTCCTATGGTGGCTCTCCTATGGTGGTCCTCTGAAGTTCCTATGGTGGCTCTCCTATGGTGGTCCTCTGAAGCTCCTATGGTGGTCTTCTGAGGCTCCTATGGTGGCTCTTCTATGGTGGTCCTCTGAAGCTCCTATGGTGGCTCTCCTATGGTGGTCCTCTGAAGCTCCTATGGTGGCTCTCCTATGGTGGTACTCTGAGGCTCCTATGGTGGCTCTCCTATGGTGGTCCTTTGAAGCTTCTATGGTGCTCTCCTATGGTGGTCCTCTGAAGCTCCTATGGTGGCTCTCCTATGGTGGTCCTTTGAAGCTTCTATGGTGCTCTCCTATGGTGGTCCTCTGAAACTCCTATGGTGGCTCTCCTATGGTGGTCCTTTGAAGCTCCTATGGTGGCTCTCCTATGGTGGTCCTCTGAAGCTTCTATGGTGGCTCTCCTATGGTGGTCCTTTGAAGCTCCTATGGTGGCTCTCCTATGGTGGTCCTCTGAAGCTCCTATGGTGGCTCTCCTATAGTGGTCCTCTGAGGCTCCTATGGTGGCTCTCCTATGGTGGTCCTCTGAAGCTCCTATGGTGGCTCTCCTATGGTGGTCCTTTGAAGCTCCTATGGTGGCTCTCCTATGGTGGTCCTCTGAGGCTCCTATGGTGGCTCTCCTATGGTGGTCCTTTGAAGCTTCTATGGTGCTCTCCTATGGTGGTCCTCTGAAGCTTCTATGGTGGCTCTCCTATGGTGGTCCTTTGAAGCTCCTATGGTGGCTCTCCTATGGTGGTTCTCTGAGGCTCCTTTGGTGGCTCTCCTATGGTGGTCCTCTGAAGCTCCTATGGTGGCTCTCCTGTGGTGGTCCTCTGAGGCTCCTATGGTGGCTCTCCTATGGTGGTCCTCTGAAGCTCCTATGGTGGCTCTCCTATGGTGGTCCTTTGAAGCTCCTATGGTGGCTCTCCTATGGTGGTCCTCTGAGGCTCCTATGGTGGCTCCCCTATGGTGGTCCTTTGAAGCTTCTATGGTGCTCTCCTATGGTGGTCCTCTGAGGCTCCTATGGTGGCTCTCCTATGGCGGTCCTTTGAAGCTTCTATGGTGCTCTCCTATGGTGGTCCTCTGAAGCTCCTATGGTGGCTCTCCTTTGGTGGTCCTTTGAAGCTCCTATGGTGGCTCTCCTATGGTGGTCCTCTGAAGCTCCTATGGTGGCTCTCCTATGGTGGTCCTCTGAGGCTCCTATGGTGGCTCTCCTATGGTGGTCCTCTAAAGCTCCTATGGTGGCTCTCCTATGGTGGTCCTTTGAAGCTCCTATGGTGGCTCTCCTATGGTGGTCCTCCGAGGCTCCTATGGTGGCTCTCCTATGGTGGTCCTTTGAAGCTTCTATGATGCTCTCCTATGGTGGTCCTTTGAAGCTCCTATGGTGGCTCTCCTATGGTGGTCCTTTGAAGCTTCTATGGTGCTCTCCTATGGTGGTCCTCTGAGGCTCCTATGGTGGCTCTCCTATGGTGGTCCTTTGAAGCTCCTATGGTGGCTCTCCTATGGTGGTCCTCTGAGGCTCCTATGGTGGCTCTCCTATAGTGGTCCTTTGAAGCTCCTATGGTGGCTCTCCTATGGTGGTCCTCTGAAGCTCCTATGGTGGCTCTCCTATGGTGGTCCTTTGAAGCTCCTATGGTGGCTCTCCTATGGTGGTCCTCTGAGGCTCCTATGGTGGCTCTCCTATGGTGGTCCTCTGAAGCTCCTATGGTGGCTCTCCTATGGTGGTCCTCTGAAGCTCCTATGGTGGCTCTCCTATGGTGGTCCTTTGAAGCTTCTATGGTGCTCTCCTATGGTGGTCCTTTGAAGCTCCTATAGTGGCTCTCCTATGGTGGTCCTTTGAAGCTCCTATGGTGCTCTCCTATGGCGGTCCTTTGAAGCTCCTATGGTGGCTCTCCTATGGTGGTCCTCTGAAGCTCCTATGGTGGCTCTCCTATGGTGGTCCTCTGAGGCTCCTATGGTGGCTCTCCTATGGTGGTCCTTTGAAGCTCCTATGGTGGCTCTCCTATGGTGGTCCTCTGAGGCTCCTATGGTGGCTCTTCTGCACGGTCCTCTGAAGCTCCTATGATGGCTCTCCTATGGTGGTCCTTTGAAGCTCCTATGGTGGCTCTCCTATGGTGGTCCTCTGAGGCTCCTATGGTGGCTCTCCTATGGTGGTCCTTTGAAGCTTCTATGGTGCTCTCCTATGGTGGTCCTCTGAGGCTCCTATGGTGGCTCTCCTATGGTGGTCCTTTGAAGCTTCTATGGTGGCTCTCCTATGGTGGTCTTCTGAGGCTCCTATGGTGGCTCTCCTATGGTGGTCCTCTGAGGCTCCTATGGTGGCTCTCCTATGGTGGTCCTCTGAAGCTTCTATGGTGACTCTCCTATGGTGGTCCTCTGAGGCTCCTATGGTGGCTCTCCTATGGTGGTCCTTTGAAGCTCCTATGGTGGCTCTCCTATGGTGGTCCTTTGAAGCTCCTATGGTGCTCTCCTATGGTGGTCCTTTGAGGCTCCTATGGTGGCTCTCCTATGGTGGTCCTCTGAGGCTTCTATGGTGGCTCTCCTATGGTGGTCCTTTGAAGCTCCTATGGTGGCTCTCCTATGGTGGTCCTCTGAGGCTCCTATGGTGGCTCTCCTATGGTGGCTCTCCTATGGTGGTCCTTTGAAGCTCCTATGGTGGCTCTCCTATGGTGGTCCTCAGAAGCTCCTATGGTGGCTCTCCTATGGTGGTCCTCTGAAGCTCCTATGGTGGCTCTCCTATGGTGGTCCTCTGAAGCTCCTATGGTGGCTCTCCTATGGTGGTCCTCTGAGGCTTCTATGGTGGCTCTCCTATGGTGATCCTCTGAAGCTCCTATGGTGGCTCTCCTATGGTGGTCCTCTGAAGCTCCTATGGTGGCTCTCCTATGGTGGTCCTCTGAGGCTCCTATGGTGGCTCTTCTATGGTGGTCCTCTGAAGCTCCTATGGTGGCTCTCCTATGGTGGTCCTCTGAAGCTCCTATGGTGGCTCTCCTATGGTGGTCCTCTGAGGCTCCTATGGTAG
>JAXIVJ010012802.1:37500-39158 GCA_036785665.1 Chirona hameri | reverse complement strand
CCGCATCTTTGCGGTCGCATCGCCTTTTTAGGCACTCGGCAGACTAGCTAAACATGGAGCACGCTTGAAAGTTAACACTTTATGAGGAGTGCTCCCTGGAGCCAGCAATTGGTACCGCCAAGAGGAGCCTCTGCCAGATATTTAATGGAATTAATTTGCCTATTTTCCAAATTTGTATAAGCAATAGCGAAACTTATGTCATGCCGCGAATCGGCGCGAAATTGTCCAGTGTTTTATTGTGGATAGCTGGGTTATGACTGCTGTAAAGGCAATTTTTACTATTACCATTAGACTCGAGCAAAGGAGGGGCAAAAGATACGATGGCCACCCCTTTGAAGCCCAAAGGGGGCCATGGCCCCCGTGCCCCCCCCCCCCGTGGCCGCCAGTGGGCATTAGCCTAGACCCCATTTTGCAAATTATAAATTACATTGCTTAAACCGGATAAGTTTTGGGGAAAATTACCTTAATAATGTATACATTTAAATAACGGCCAAATATAATGGCTATCTCATTTCAAAACCAATACGAAGGTGAAACATTCTCTTTAACACGCGCACTGGAGAGCCTCTGAGAATTACACACACTGGAGGCCCCCCCCCCCTAATATCTCGGTCCCCATAACAGCCTCAATAACGAAATTTGTAGAGTAGAGAGGTGCTGTGGGTATCAGAGGCCTATTTCACAAAGAAGTTAGTAATTACACATGTTTGCGATTACAAACGCAAGAAAATATTGCAAACCTCACAAAAAGACATTTCACAAACATTCACCACCTCTGAATTACCGATTGTAAAGAAAATTGTAAACACAAATCTTAGTACAGCAGAAACCTTGAAATCAATAATGTTTGTATTAAATTTGATGCTAATGACAAATAATATGATTGTTAACAAATTCATTTAACAAATATTTACATTGTGGTTTATTTTTAATTCAATATAAAATTAGTTATAGGGAGAATTGTCTTTTAATTAACATTTCATCGGAATGCAAACTCTGATCGTAAAAATACATCTTGGTAAGCAATTAGAGTAAACAAAATTTGGCCATTCACCGGGTGGCGGAGCATAATAACAGAACTACTCTTAAAAGAAAGATCGTTGAATTTCTCGACGATTTTTTCACCTAACCTAGCTGATTTCTTACTTCGTAAAGGGTGAAGGTTCACTGTACATTGCACAAGACATCGTTGACTGCTGCAATTCTATCGCCATGCGGTTTCTCCGCGCGGAGGCGCCCCTCACAGCGCAATCGGTAAGATGCATGCACTGTGACTGGACTTCAAAGCTGGAGATCCCTGTTCGAATCTCTCGGGGAAATAACTTGTTCTTGGCAGCTATACCTATGTATAACTAAACCATTACCCTAAAAACCTCGGCAACGTAACAACCTCACCAAGAAAATAACCTGAACAGTCAAATAATGTCAACTATCAATGCAGTTTCTGAAATTCAGAACCCCTGAACCACTGGAATTACAAGTTTGTAATTGCAAACATTTCCTCACTTCCATCAACCTGTGAGAAATAGAACATGTGCAATTGCAAACATTTTTACAAACAATATCTTTGTAAACTAGTTTGTAAATAGTAAATTGAGATTTACTGCCCTGGGGTTTTGTGAAATCCAAACTACAAACATGTGTACAAATTATTTGTA
>JAXIVJ010012802.1:12500-32500 GCA_036785665.1 Chirona hameri | reverse complement strand
CACACACACACACACACACACACACACACACACACACACACACACACACACACACACACACACACACACACACACACACACACACACACACACACACACACACACACACACACACACACACACACACACACACACACACACACACACACACACACACACACACACACACACACACACACACACACACACACACACACACACACACACACACACACACACACACACACACACACACACACACACACACACACACACACACACACACACACACACACACACACACACACACACACACACACACACACACACACACACACACACACACACACACACACACACACACACACACACACACACACACACACATCCACCACACTCAACAACTTTTCGCTAACGACCCCCCCCCCCCCCCCCCGCTCAACAACTGTTCGCTCATGGAGCCCTCATGTGTGGGTATATGGCGCCTTCATGTGTGGGTATATGGCGCCCTTTTGATTGCTTGGTCCCCCTTGCCAGATTTATAAAGCCACTGCTTGTGACTATCTTTGCATAGCGAAATTCCCTCCCCCCCAACTCGAAACCTAGATCCGCTACTGGCTACGGAACATAAGGCGGCTTTACCATCCTTGGTACAAATCCGTGGCGCCGCAACTGCTATTAGATAGCTAAAGCTCCCTGATAAAGTTATGAACAAACTGCAGCTATTCGGCAATACAAAAAAAAAAAAACATCACTTCATCTTTGTTATAATTTAAATGATATATTATGATTTTATATCAGGCTTTTAAGTATAATATCAATTTGAAAAAATTATCGATTAATAACAAATACACAAATGTATCCATGACTTGGTCATCAGCGAACCGGGTTTACAGGCCAACAACATTCAATCCAACATCCTCATGGTTAGAACTCATGTGTTTCTGGCATCGCATGCCGGGTACATCACCGTGCCGAAGTCTCCTGCCGTCTCCTCCCCTCTGGTGACGGCTGACTCGCTCCGTCTCCTCCCCTCTGGTGACGGCTGACTCGCTCCGTCTCCTCTCCTCTGGTGACGGCTGACTCGTTCCGTCTCCTCCCCTCTGATGACGGCTGACTCGCTCCGTCTCCTCCCTTCTGATGACGGCTGACTCACTCCGTCTCCTCTCCTCTGATGACGGCTGACTCGCTCCGTCTCCTCCCCTCTGATGACGGCTGACTCGCTCCGTCTCCTCTCCTCTGATGACGGCTGACTCGCTCCGTCTCCTCCCCTCTGATGACGGCTGACTCGCTCCGTCTCCTCCCCTCTGATGACGGCTGACTCACTACGTCTTATCTCCTCTGATGACGGCTGACTCGCTCCGTCTCCTCCCCTCTGATGACGGGTGACTCGCTCCGTCTCCTCACCTCTGATGACGGCTGACTCGCTCCGTCTCCTCCCCTCTGATGACGGCTGACTCGCTCCGTCTCCTCACCTCTGATGACGGCTGACTCACTCCGTCTCCTCCATCTGATGACGGCTGACTCGCTCCGTCTCCTCCCTCTGATCACGGCTGACTCGCTCCGTCTCCTCCCCTCTGGTGACGGCTGACTCGCTCCGTCTCCTCTCCTCTGAGGACGGCTGACTCGCTCCGTCTCATCTCCTCTGATGACGGCTGACTCGCTCCGTCTCCTCCCCTCTGGTGACAGCTGACTCGCTCCGTCTCCTCCCCTCTCATGACGGCTGACTCGCTCCGTCTCCTCACCTCTGATGACGACTGACTCGCTCCGTCTTCTCCCCTCTGGTGACGGCTGACTCGCTCCGTCTCCTCCCCGCTGGTGACGGCTGACTCGCTCCGTCTCCTCCCTTCTGATGACGGCTGACTCGCTCCGTCTCCTCTCCTCTGAGGACGGCTGACTCGCTCCGTCTCCTCCCCTCTGATGACGGCTGACTCGCTCCGTCTCCTCCCCTCTGATGACGGCTGACTCACTCCGTCTCATCTCCTCTGATGACGGCTGGCTCGCTCCGTCTCCTCCCCTCTGATGACGGCTGACTCGCTCCGTCTCATCACCTCTGATGACGGCTGACTCACTCCGTCTCCTCCCCTCTGATGACGGCTGACTCGCTCCGTCTCCTCACCTCTGATGACGGCTGACTCACTCCGTCTCCTCCCCTCTGATGACGGCTGACTCGCTCCGTCTCCTCCCCTCTGATGACGGCTGACTCGCTCCGTCTCCTCCCCTCTGATGACGGCTGACTCGCTCCGTCTCCTCTCATCTGATGACGGCTGACTCGCTCCGTCTCCTCCCCTCTGATGACGGCTGACTCGCTCCGTCTCCTCCCCTCTGATGACGGCTGGCTCACTCCGTCTCCTCCCCTCTGATGACGGCTGACTCGCTCCGTCTCCTCCCCTCTGATGACGGCTGACTCGCTCCGTCTCCTCCCCTCTGATGACGACTGACTCGCTCCGTCTCCTCTCATCTGATGACGGCTGACTCGCTCCGTCTCCTCCCCTCTGATGACGGCTGACTCGCTCCGTCTCCTCCCCTCTGATGACGACTGACTCGCTCCGTCTCCTCTCATCTGATGACGGCTGACTCGCTCCGTCTCCTCCCCTCTGATGACGGCTGACTCGCTCCGTCTCCTCTCATCTGATGACGGCTTACTCGCTCCGTCTCCTCCCCTCTGATGATGTAATGGGGTTTCGCTTCGCTTTTCCGTTCTTTCTGCGATTTCTTGCAACATTGCAGCATTTTTCGAAATTTTTGAAAACTCTTTTTCCGGTTACTTTTGTGTCGCTGAATGCATTGACATAAATTTGTGAGGCTCTCTGGCTTAATCTGCAACAGTTAGAGCTGCTTGCAACAATTTTCAACAAATTGCAACATTTTTGAAATTTTGCTCACGGAGTTTTCTTGAGATCCGGAAACAAAATATGGCACTTTCAGAATGTTATATCCCCCTGTTTTCGAGATATTACTAAATTTTGTGGTTGCAAATGCAGAATCGAACTAGACCCGTACATACATTTGTTTAATTTGGAGGCAAGTCAATCATCGGCGAGCACATAGGTCGCTGCACGGTTAGGGTGGGTGGTGGTGAAATTTTGCGGGTTAATAGGAAATTGGTCCGGTGGAATAAGGTCCGGGTTCCTTGTTCGTGAGCCGGCCTAATGGCTATCTGGCTCCTCCTTACATGGTTTCCCAACGGTTTATCTCCCAAATATCACAATGAATTCAGAAAATGGTTCACTGCCCTCCTGCATGCCCAGTGCAACGCTACGCTGAGGACCATCTCCCACTGGGACTAACGCAGTCATACGTCCTTGCACTCACTCTCCTCATGCATTCACTCAATCAATATCTGTCATACTATGCAGTAAACTGTCAGGTTGGTCTCCTGACCCCTCCCTTTTTCCTATTCCCTCCAGTGGTGCGTAGCACTACGCCGGGTACGCAGTTTCGGCAGTCCTATGGCGTGCTTATGGCTCCCATAGACACTTGATAAGACAACGATTTAACAATTGCTTATGTGTATACTTACCTCGTTAAAATTCCATTGCGAAGTCCACCGTTGTAGCCTTGTTATAGCTGAGCGCTCACGTCTTATTGCGTATTCCCGAGGCGTCTTCTGATACTGCCACAGCAGCCTACTAAAAACCGAAGTCTCACTGCCGGAGCTACCTGGCTCACTGCGGAATAACTGCGGACGTCTAACTGCAGTCACCCGACAAATGAGATGGACATAATGTTTCCCGTCGCCCTGCCAGTGATGCACCCGGGCTGCCACGGGGCCTACTATCCTCCGAGGTTGTGATCCTGCAAAGCACTCCGCGACCAGCGACTTAAGAGTTTCAGCTTCCAGGGCGTCACAAGGGACATATCCTAAATCCTCCGAGGTCGTGATCCTACGGAGCTTTCGCTCCCAGGCTTCACGAGGGACTTACCCTAAACCCTCCGAGGTCGTGATCCTGCGAAGCACTCCGCGACTAGCGACTTACGAGTTTCAGCTCCCAGGGCGTCACAAGGGACATTGTGACGTTACGTTAGCAGATTAGGTTGGTTCGGTGGTTCACTCTCTCAAAACGCACTGTCGGCACACAAACACTCCGCTCAAGCTCACTGGTGGTTCTGTATTTCCCTAAAAAAAAACACCTCCGTCCCAAACTCGGTCTCTGCGCAGCGTGTCGAGCGGTCATTGGTCGAGCAGGTTACAAGGTCACAAGCCTGAGGGCGACTCATCACTGGCGGGCGGCGAAGTGCGGTTTGAGTTCGGGTCGCCGGCGGGAGATGTCGCTAGTGTTGTAAGCGCCAGCTGGCTGCAGACACTGCCCTGCTGGCCGGGCGGGAGAGCGGGGGGCGCTGCTCGGCGACAGGTAATATTACACGCCCGGCGGTGGCATCGACATTCGACATACTCTCCACTCGAAATCCGGGAGGATTTCGAAACAAAAGCGGACAAAAGCGGAAAAAACGGACAGTACACAACACAACACAACACAACACAGCACGGCACGGCACGGCACGACGCCAAACGCCTGCGGGGCACCACCGCCACCTCACTCAGCTGCCTCCAACTGGAACAGCCTGCTGAGCGGACGGCGGGTGCTCCGGCCGCGCAGGCTGATGACGGCGGCCCGCACTCGGCCGTCCGGTCCGCGCAGCAGCTGCACCACGCGCGCCAGCGGCCACCGACCGCGCGGCCCCTCGTTGTGGACGAGGACCACGTCACCCACGCTGGGTACACGGTCCGCAGCTTTCCGTTCTGCCAGATGCCTCTGTGTGGAAGGTAGAAGCCGCTGGTGTCTCCGACCGGTGGTGCCTCCACAACGCCAGCTCGCTGGAGTTCCGCCAGGTGGCAGCCGTACTCCTCTCGCTCAGAATACGTCAGCCGCTCCTCCTTGCGCCTGGTCCGCACCGCTGCAGAACGGAGGTTAGTGACAGGGCGCTCATCAGACGTCCACGGCAGACCCATCTCGTACCTCTGGCCATCCGCGCTCCACGTCGGCTTCGCGGGTTGCCTCGTCTCCTCCTCCGCGGTGGTCCCGACCGCGTCCAGACTCCAGAGCTTCTCCGGGCTGAAGTCAGGCGTGCGAAGACGGCTGCAGCGGAGCGCGTACTTCACTACGGGCGAGGTGACTGGTGCTTCATCTCTACCGTGAAGAACGTAACCGAATACCGTCTCTACGGCCCTGAGACGGTCGGTTAGCGGGATCTGGTCCCACATCACCACCCTGTACAGTTTGTCGACACCGATCAGGATGTCCACGGGTCCACCATCGAAATCGTCAGCAAGCAGCAGGTGCGGCGCAAACTTAACAGCAGGAGGTCGAGCGGGGGTCGGCTGGGAACACAGGCGCTCGGTCTTCCATAGGTCAAACTCGTGGTCGTCCCCTCCATGACGACTCCTCAGGGTCATCCTCACCTTCTCGTAGAGCCTGGGCTCTTCACCTCGCTCCTGGAAGCCCATGCAGGCAAACGTGCCGCTCCCCACCGTGGGGAGGCCGAGCAGCTCCGCCGCTGACGTCCTGATGTATGACGAGTCAGAGCCGCCGTCCAGCAGAACACGCAGCATGCACGTCCCGCGGGATCCTGTCGCCTCCACCAGAGCGGTCTGGGTGAAACAGACTCCGTCGCTGGCGGTGAGGTGGTCAGACGGTGGAGACGCTGAGCTGGGTGGGTCACAGGGCGAGCGGTGGGTAGTGACAGGTGGCGCCACCTCTGCGTCCACGACGGTGAGCGCTGTAGACGCAACAGTCATCACGTTAGAAGCGTAGGGTTCATGCGCGGTCACAACGTGCTCAGCAGGCACGTCCGGTACGGTACTGGCGCTCATGGCCTGGTGGGGTGCAGCAGGTAACCAACCTCGGCGCGACGGTTGCTGACCGGTTTGTGGTGGTGACTCCCGATGAGGCGGCTGGCGGTTCTCGTCCCGACAGGCGGCAGACGGTGGCTGGAAACGTCCGACAGGACGCGTCAGGGGCGGCCGCCGGTTAGGCACGCCCGACTGAGGCAGACGCCTCGGATCGGTGGTGCTGCTGCTGCTGTGGAGACTGGTATGATGCAACCCTCCACACAACAGACAGTCTGAACTGCGACAGTCACGTGCGAAGTGAGGCCCTAGACAGCGAAAGCACACACCAGTAGCCCTAACAATCTCCCACCTGGCAGCAACATCCTGGTTCCTGTACACCTGGCATGCTGCGAGCCCATGCCTAGCCGTCCCACAAGCCAAACACCGCCAGTCACCTTCGGCACGTCCAGCAGAGCGGTTCACATGCTGATCCTGTAGGTTGGCCCGACCAACCTGTCTGTGAGCTGCCAGGCCACTCACAGTCGCCCAGCCGGCGGACGGTCTGGAAGAAGACTCGGCAGGTGCAGCCTTGGTTGAGCCTGCAGCCTGCTCCCGCACCATCATCTCTCGCTGCACGAAGCCAGGAAGGCCCTGAAGTCACCAGCTGGTTGCCTCGCCCACTCAAGGCGCCAGGCCTCCGGCAGCTTCCCCTTGAAAACTGGTAGCAGGAGACTGGAGAAGCTGTCTGAGGAAACACCAAGAGTCTCCAGGCCCCTCACACGAGCGGTCAGTCCGTCTGTGAGGTCACGAAGTGCCGTCAGATCCTGTGGGTCCCTCACCTCCGGCATCTCTAGCAGCTGCTTCATCAGCCTCTCACGTCGGACGTCATCTCTGGCAAACCTGTTCTTCAGGACATCTACAGCGGCACCGTAACCCTCAGTTGATACAGGTATCCCCTCAACAGCCTTCTTTGCACTGGACCCTAGGTGCGACTTTAGGATAACAAACTTCTGAACATCAGCATACCTGGGGTTGCAGTGAATTGACACATCATAAAGCTCCCAGAACTCTGCCCACTTCATCACATCACCGTCAAAGGTCGGTATCTTCACCACCAGGGAGGACCTCAGGTCAAACTGCTGGTCATCACGGGCTCGGTTTGGCTCAGAGTGGGAGGTGTCAGCAGCAGATGCAGACTCTAGGCGGCTGAGTACCCTGGAGGCAGACTTGTCAATGATTCAATGTGAATCGACTACTTTTGATTGAATCATTCTTATTTCAAATGAATGACTCATGAATCGATTCACTTCATGCGCAAACCTGTTGTGAGTCACTGATTGAATCATTCATACAGAGAAAATAGGCTGATTGAATCATTCATTGCTCAAAGAATCATTCTTTTTTGGTCGAACAGCATAAACTGTCCACAAAATATGCCAGCGGCTCAGCATTCATCTGTGCCCTGTGGACAAACCAGGTACTTAATGGCCAATTATATGAGCTCTGTGTCCTGAGCTGTAGCCTGTAATTCATATATGCGTAAAGAAAGCGAGGCTTTGTGTCCAACTCCAGTGGGCACAAAGCCAATGTTCAATCAGCCCTAACTAGGTGAATACAGTAGAACTGGTAGGGTTATGGGTAGGTGCCTAAATACTTAGAAAAGGTAACTAACTCATACTTTGGTTCATAAACCACACAGTACACGCACACCTTTTTCACACGAAAAATTATCAAAAGGTACCCACCTTTTCCTAATTTCTAGGCTATACCATATAAAAAAAAAATCATAAACAAACATTTGCATGACCTCCGCATGTCCCAAATATCACTGTCGCATCGGCGCCGCTTTATTCCACATCATGCTTTATAAAAAATAATACCTAATGCAAAATCAAAATAAATGTTTTATTCGCTTAAAAAAGTGAAACGTAAAGTCATTAATGCTTTTGGAACTTGGAATTTGCAATTATAATAAATATATAAATATCATTTTATAATCAAAATAAACAACACGCGTGTCCAATTGGCTCACATTCACATTCACATTCGGAAATACAATCGCGGATTATTTTGATTGGTTTCAAAATTGGTACACCGATAGATCACGACCTAGTGATCATTCTGGTAAAATCCTAGAGTCGCACATTCAAAATCAAAGGATTTAGAGCAGGTCATATATTTAAGGTCAAACAGCCGACTATTCTGATGTGCATGCAAATTGGCACACAGGTAGGGCATGACCTCCCTATCACGCTCATAAAATCTTAGTCGCACATTCCAAATAAAAGTAGTTAGACAAAGGAGTCGACACTTCCCTTTAATGTTGAGTGATTGAATCAAGATTGAATCATTCATTATGGTAATGTTGAGTGATTGAATCATGATTGAATCATTCATTATGGTAATGTTGAGTGATTGAATCATGACTGAATCATTCATTATGGTAATGTTGAGTGATTGAATCATGATTGAATCATTCATTATGGTCCGTGAATCACTGTGAATCGACTCATGACAAATATGAATCATTGACAAGTCTGCCTGGAGGCCTTAAAAAGCTCCTCTGACATAACAGCATCATGAGTGCTATCGTCCTGCAAACCTGCCTTGTCAAGACTAACCTGTAGCTCCCTCATCTCCTTCTGCAGCTTGTCCAACACATGAATTTTATATGCAAGATCATCTTGATCAACTGTGGCAGACACACGATATTCCTTCAAACCATTGCTCATTCTGGTGGCCTTCCCTCTCAGCCTGGTTCGTTGTTGTGACTCCTCTTCCATCTTGATTCCAATTCACCAACACTTGCAAACAACAAAGGCTCAAATCTTGATAGGTTTAACCAACCAGAGAAAATCAACAAGAAAAAAAAACAAAGACTGAAAAAGATCAGTGCATCCGGCCCGGGAGACTATGTAACGTTACGTTAGCAGATTAGGTTGGTTCGGTGGTTCACTCTCTCAAAACGCACTGTCGGCACACAAACACTCCGCTCAAGCTCACTGGTGGTTCTGTATTTCCCTCCAAAAAACACCTCCGTCCCAAACTCGGTCTCTGCGCAGCGTGTCGAGCGGTCATTGGTCGAGCGGGTTACAAGGTCACAAGCCTGAGGGCGACTCATCACTGGCGGGCGGCGAAGTGCGGTTTGAGTTCGGGTCGCCGGCGGGAGATGTCGCTAGTGTTGTAAGCGCCAGCTGGCTGCAGACACTGCCCTGCTGGCCGGGCGGGAGAGCGGGGGGCGCTGCTCGGCGACAGGTAATATTACACGCCCGGCGGTGGCATCGACATTCGACAGACATATCCTAAATTCTCCGAGGTCGTGATCCTACGGAGCTTTCGCTCCCAGGTGTCACGAGGGACTTACCCTAAAACCTCCGAGGTTGTGATCCTGCGAAGCACTCCGCGACCAGCGACTTAAGAGTTTCAGCTTCCAGGGCGTCACAAGGGACATACCCTAAATTCTCCGAAGTCGTGATCCTAGGGAGCTTTCGCTCCCAGGCTTCATGAGGGACTTACACTAAACCCTCCGAGGTCGTGATCCTGCGAAACACTCCGCGACTAGCGACTTAAGAGTTTCAGCTCCCAGGGCGTCACAAGGGACATATCCTAAATTCTCCGAAGTCGTGATCCTACGGAGCTTTCGCTCCCAGGCTTCACGAGGACCCTAAACCCTCCGAGGTCGTGATCCTGCGAAGCACTCCGCGACTAGCGACTTAAGAGTTTCAGCTCCCAGGGCGTCACAAGGGACATATCCTAAATTCTCCGAGGTCGTGATCCTACGGAGCTTTCGCCCCCAGGCTTCACGAGGGACTTACCCTAAGCCCTCCGAGGTCGTGATCCTGCGAAGCACTCCGCGACTAGCGACTTAAGAGTTTCAGCTCCCAGGGCGTCACAAGAGACATATCCTAAATTCTCCGAGGTCGTGATCCTACGGAGCTTTCGCTCCCAGGTGTCACGAGGGACTTACCCTAAACCCTCCGAGGTTGTGATCCTGCGAAGCACTCCGCGACTAGCGACTTACGAGTTTCAGCTCCCAGGGCGTCACAAGGGACATATCCTAAATTCTCCGAGGTCGTGATTCTACGGAGCTTTCGCCCCCAGGCTTCACGAGGGACTTACCCTAAACCCTCCTAGGTCGTGATCCTGCGAAGCACTCCGCGACTAGCGACTTAAGACTTTCAGCTCCCAGGGCGTCACAAGGGACATATCTTAAATTATCCGAGGTGGTGATCCTACGGAGCTTTCGCTCCCAGGCTTCACGAGGGACTTGCCCTAAAATTTCGTCCGAACTCGTGTGTCAAGCGTATAAGGTATGGTCCCGCCGGCTTATTATCCCTGACACCACGAGGGGCTGAAGCCTCGGTTCCACCGGTCTCTCGCTAGGGTGTCCCAGCCCGCCCCACTGGGGAGTTCTCGATCCCCCAAGAGCATCCGGTTCAACCAGGCCATTCCCGCGACTTACTGCGCCTGAGCCTCGCTATAACACACGGCTTCCTGAACCCCATCCACACATCTGACAACTTGTCCGTCTCCACGTCCAAACGGTCTAGTCTTACTTGAATCTTCCTTACCTCCACACCCTTCTCCTTCCTCACACGTGCATTGACCATGTTGACAGGCATATTGCGCACAGGGGCGCGGCTACGTATACTGTCTAGGCCTCCTCACAATCTTCTCCATTAGTCTCCGTGGTCAGTTTCGGTCATGCCGCGATCATCTTAGTGCATTGCATCTTTTATTCCCCGACTTTACGCTAATGGATGTCCCTGGGTGTGCGTCCGCACGTTCGTATGTCGTAAGTATGTATGTCTGTAAATGTGTCTGGATGTATGTATGCATGTATGTATGTATGTATGTATGTATGTATGTATGTATGTATGTATGTATGTATGTATGTATGTATGTATGTATGTATGTATGTATGTATGTATGTATGTATGTATGTATGTATGTATGTATGTATGTATGTATGTATGTATGTATGTATGTATGTATGTATGTATGTATGTATGTATGTATGTATGTATGTATGTATGTATGTATGTATGTATGTATGTATGTATGTATGTATGTATGTATGTATGTATGTATGTATGTATGTATGTATGTATGTATGTAGGTAGGTAGGTAGGTAGGTAGGTAGGTAGGTAGGTAGGTAGGTAGGTAGGTAGGTAGGTAGGTAGGTAGGTAGGTAGGTTGGTAGGTAGGTAGGTAGGTAGGTAGGTAGGTAGGTAGGTAGGTAGGTAGGTAGGTAGGTAGGTAGGTAGGTAGGTAGGTAGGTAGGTAGGTAGGTAGGTAGGTAGGTAGGTAGGTAGGTAGGTAGGTAGGTAGGTAGGTAGGTAGGTAGGTAGGTAGGTAGGTAGGTAGGTAGGTAGGTAGGTAGGTAGGTAGGTAGGTAGGTAGGTAGGTAGGTAGGTAGGTAGGTAGGTAGGTAGGTAGGTAGGTAGGTAGGTAGGTAGGTAGGTAGGTAGGTAGGTAGGTAGGTAGGTAGGTAGGTAGGTAGGTAGGTAGGTAGGTAGGTAGGTAGGTAGGTAGGTAGGTAGGTAGGTAGGTAGGTAGGTAGGTAGGTAGGTAGGTATGTATGTATGTATGTATGTATGTATGTATGTATGTATGTATGTATGTATGTATGTATGTATGTATGTATGTATGTATGTATGTATGTATGTATGTATGTATGTATGTATGTATATAGGTATGTATGTATGTATGTATGTATGTATGTAGGTATGCATGTAGGTATGCATGCATGTATGTATGTATGTATGTATGTATGTATGTATGTATGTATGTAGGTATGTAGGTATGTAGGTATGTAGGTATGTAGGTATGTATGTATGCAGGTATGCAGGTATGCAGGTATGCAGGTATGCAGGTATGCAGGTATGCAGGTATGCAGGTATGCAGGTATGCAGGTATGCAGGTATGCAGGTATGCAGGTATGCAGGTATGCAGGTATGCAGGTATGCAGGTATGCAGGTATGCAGGTATGCAGGTATGCAGGTATGCAGGTATGCAGGTATGCAGGTATGCAGGTATGCAGGTATGCAGGTATGTCTTTCTGTCTGTCTGTCTTGTTGTCTGCCAGCCTGCCCGCCCGCCAGCCCGCCAGCCCGCCAGCCCGCCAGCCCGCCAGCCCGTCCGTCCGTCCGTCCGTCCGTCCGTCCGTCCGTCCGTCCGTCCGTCCGTCCGTCCGTCCGTCCGTCCGTCCGTCCGTCCGTCCGTCCGTCCGTCCGTCCGTCCGTCCGTCCGTCCGTCCGTCCGTCCGTCCGTCCGTCCGTCCGTCCGTCCGTCCGTCCGTCCGTCCGTCCGTCCGTCCGTCCGTCCGTCCGTCCGTCCGTCCGTCCGTCCGTCCGTCCGTCCGTCCGTCCGTCCGTCCGTCCGTCCGTCCGTCCGTCCGTCCGTCCGTCCGTCCGTCCGTCCGTCCGTCCGTCCGTCCGTCCGTCCGTCCGTCCGTCCGTCCGTCCGTCCGTCCGTCCGTCCGTCCGTCCGTCCGTCCGTCCGTCCGTCCGTCCGTCCGTCCGTCCGTCCGTCCGTCCGTCCGTCCGTCCGTCCGTCCGTCCGTCCGTCCGTCCGTCCGTCCGTCCGTCCGTCCGTCCGTCCGTCCGTCCGTCCGTCCGTCCGTCCGTCCGTCCGTCCGTCCGTCCGTCCGTCCGTCCGTCCGTCCGTCCGTCCGTCCGTCCGTCCGTCCGTCCGTCCGTCCGTCCGTCCGTCCGTCCGTCCGTCCGTCCGTCCGTCCGTCCGTCCGTCCGTCCGTCCGTCCGTCCGTCCGTCCGTCCGTCCGTCCGTCCGTCCGTCCGTCCGTCCGTCCGTCCGTCCGTCCGTCCGTCCGTCCGTCCGTCCGTCCGTCCGTCCGTCCGTCCGTCCGTCCGTCCGTCCGTCCGTCCGTCCGTCCGTCCGCCCGCCCGCCCGCCCGTCCGTCCGTCCGCCCGCCCGCCCGCCCGCCCGTCCGCCCGTCCGCCCGCCCGCCCGTCCGCCCGCCCGCCCGCCCGCCCGTCCGCCCGTCCGCCCGTCCGTCCGCCTGTCCGCCTGTCCGCCTGTCCGCCTGTCCGCCTGTCCGCCTGTCCGCCTGTCCGCCTGTCTGCCTGTCGTAAGACAGGCAGAGATGTCTGCCTGCGTGCCTGCGTGCCTGCGTGCCTGCGTGCCTGCGTGCCTGCGTGCCTGCGTGCCTGCGTGCCTGCGTGCCTGCGTGCCTGAGTGTCTGCGAGTCTGCGTGTCTGCGTTTCTGCGTGTCCGCGTGCCTGCGTGCCTGCGTGCCTGCGTGCCTGCGTGCCCGCGTGCCTGTGTGTCTGCGTGTCTGCGTGTCTGCGTGTCTGCGTGTCCGTGTGTCCGCGTGTCCGCGTGTCCGCGTGCCTGCGTGACTGTGTACCCATATGCCTGGGTACCTGCGTGCGTGCATGCCTGTATGCCTATATGCCTGTATGCATGTATGCCTGTATGTCTGCATGCCCACATGCCTGTATCTGTATGCCTGTCTGCCTGCATGCCTGCATGCCTGTATGTGTGTGTACACGTATGTATGTATGTACGTATGTATGTATGTTTGTATATATGTATGTAGGTATGCGTGTATGTATGTAGGTATATATGTATGTATGTATGTAATGTATGTATGTATGTATGTATGTATGTATGTATGTATGTATGTATGTATGTATGTATGTATGTATGTATGTATGTATGTATGTATGTATGTATGTATGTATGTATGTATCTATGTATGTATGTATGTATGTATGTATGTATGTATGTATGCATGTATGTATGTATGTATGTATGTATGTATGTATGTATGTATGTATGTATGTATGTATGTATGTATGTATGTATGTATGTATGTATGTATGTATGTATGTACGTATGCATGTATGTATTTATGTATGTATGTATGTATGTATGTATGTATGTATGTATGTATGTATGTATGTATGTATGTATGTATGTATGTATGTATGTATGTATGTATGTATGTATGTATGTATGTATGTATGTATGTATGTATGTATTATGTATGTATGTATGTATGTATGTATGTATGTATGTATGTATGTATGTATGTATGTATGTATGTATGTATGTTTATAAGTGTGAAGAAGCGTCGCCGGCGTGATACAATTTGTAGTGCATATTGTGTAGTGTAAAGTGTGTAGTTGTTTATTGCGTAATGTATATTGTGTAGTGTATATTGTGTAGTGTATATTGTGTAGTGTATATTGTGTAGTGTATATTGTGTAGTGTATATTGTGTAGTGTATTGTGTGTAGTGTATTGCGTGTATAGTATTTGTGTAGTGTATATTGCGTATCGTGTATTGTGTAGTGTATATTGTGTAGTGTGCATTGTGTAGTGTATTGTGTGACTGGTGTACCACTGGTCGTGTTTCTGTACTTTGTACCCGGTACTTGGTACTTGGCACTCGTTTCTCAGTACTTGGTACTCAGTTATTGGTACTCAGTACTCGCTGTATGTTCCACAACTGTCGCATCTGAGCGAAATCCACGGATTTTTCCCCTCGTCACTGATGGGCGGCGTCCGACCAGACTGGCCGAAACCTCGTTAATGACGTCACGTGTTTTGGGATGGGACGCGTGGAGTCAGGGTCTGAGCGGCCGGTATCGGCGGCCGGCGATCAGTGACCGTGACTGGGTGTATATTTGTGCGCATCTGCATGACAACGATTGATTCTGGTGTAATTTTAACCAGTGAGATGAACTGGGACGAAATGTTACATGACCGTGATTCTTATCAGGCCTACCGATTTGTATAACCAAACAAAACATATTCTTCAATTTGGGTAAACAATTATCCCATAATATATCAGTAAACATTGCCCACCAAAACATACCTTTACTCATCGTAAATTGTGCTCAGCGTTGTGAGGAAAATCATTATGAGTACTATCGACACCATTGACCCTATCCTCAAATATTACTCTAAAAGTTGAAAAATTACAAAATGCAAATTATTCCGATATATTTCGAGCACAGCTCTTCGTCTGTCGTTAACCCTAAACCTAGTCGCACAATGCAGAAATCGTCTCAATTGCCTTATGTGTCCATGTTTAATATCTCCAATGACGCCCACAAAATTCAAATTGTGCATTATTTGAATTTTGTGGGCATAGATAAGGCAGTTGAGACGATTTCTGCATTGTGCGACTAGGTTTAGGGTTAACGACAGACGAAGAGCTGTGCTCGAAATATATCGGAATAATTTGCATTTTGTAATTTTTCAACTTTTAGAGTAATATTTGAGGATATGTCGATAGTACTTTACTGTACTGATGGTGTCGATAGTACTTTACTCATCGTAATTGAATTGAGTATTTAATTGCATCGAGCCAAAAAAATGAATTACCCTGCCTTGTAAGCATTTAATTCACGTCATGACCCTCGTTAATATTATTACGTTAATATTATGCATTATATTACGTTATTTTCCTTAAAAATATGTCGCTCCTCAGTCGCTCATCATTATTCCTTCCTCAGTCCACCCTCATTCACATTCCAAATTAGAGCAATATATATATATATATTTCATACAAGGGTTTATTTACAGAAACAAATGGTGCACCAATAGTGTAAGTCAATCGTCTCGTGATAAATCTGTCCAAGTCCAATCAGTGCAAACAGTCAAATCAGTTAGGACTCATCACCAGCATTTACAAAACATTGAGAATCATCAGCCTTTCTAAAAGAACTGTCAATGATAACCAGGCCACAATGAAAATGTAAGAATCCCATAATCTGCCTACCGTTCAGGCAATTCGATAAATGATGATTTCGAGCTTGCGCGCTGGCACACAACTACAACAAGAAAACATACTGTGACTCAATGACCAATTCATGGCAGGTGAGTAATCGGAATAGAGCGGCCGCCAATGACTGCAAAATTTAAAAAAATGGTGCACGGGGATGTACAAAACTAACGGCGAGTGGAAGGTAGGACCGACAGGATTGTGCAGACCTCGACCTTACTTGTGATGGTGCGTGTGCTCGTCTTTCGCCAAATTAATTTAAACAAACAACAACAACAACAATAGTCAATTTTCAGGGTTGCTGCCCTTCAGCCTCAGTTATCACTTCGTCTCTGCTGTCCATTCCCTCTTGGCTTTCTCTTGTTCAGGAAAATAAATCAACTTCTTGACTGAGGCAATTAATTTTCATGATGACTCTCCACAAAGTTACTCCAAAAGTCTTGTCACAGCCACATGAACGTCGACCCTGTCGTGACGAGCGTCACGACAGTGGGCCGAGGCCGGGCCTCGCGGCGAGGGCCGCGGCCGCCTCCGTTCGTGCACTCTCACGGTCGAGTCCCGACTGTCCTCTCCCCCGTACGTACGCCAGAAAAAGGGTCCCCCGTTTGCTCTGGTCAGGCCTTTTAACAACTTTCACTTTCCTACCAAAAGCTTTCACCTCCTCTCCCTAGTCGGTTGCCGCCCAGGCGTTTTGCGTCCACAGGCTGCCACGTATTGCGCCACGTCCTTCGTCGATTAGCCGGTCTTGTTGTTTTTGCTGCCACGAATGCTCTGATTTCGGCCACGTGTAACGCCTCGGGACACTTTTCTGCCGCTTCCTTGCCCGGCCGCCGCCCAGGCGCTCGCATTCCTGGGCCGCCCTTCACCCGGCTCCGTCTAAACAAGGGGAGCCGACACCTGTTTTCGTTTTTCTCTGCAGCTGTCCCCGGCTGGCCGTGGTCCCAGGCTCCGGTGCAGACCACAGAGACGCTCGTCTCATCCATCGTCCACCACTGGATAGCTTTTGCTGCTAATTATTGAATGTTTTGACGGTGTTGCAAATTTCTGATGTTTGATTGAAAGAAGAAAAAAATGTATCGCATTACATTTTAAAACTTTTCCTTTTTAAGTTGTGTCCCCACGACTTTTTGTGGAATGTCCTGTTCAATATTTCTCGGAGATGATTGTCCTCCTTACTTTTTGTGATCCTCTTTTTTGTTCTGTTTTCAATCGGCTGCTGTCAATGTATGTCAGTCTGGTGTGATTGGGTTTAAATTTTGAAGGGTTTTGCTGAGGGATAGGGTGGCTAGCATTGGTTTGGTCTAAGCCACGATATTGAACGTTCGGCACCTATTTCATATAACAAACACCGATATGCCTAAATAAACACAGACGTAAGATAACGAAAATACACCAGAAAATGTCATCCGTTATTCAACCTAGTTTAACAGTACAAAAAAAAACGTCATTGGAGATATTAAACATGGACACATTTGTAAAAAAAGAATGCATTTTACTTTAACAACATTCAGAATTATGTATACGTGCAAAATCAATTTAAAAAAAATACGTTACTTTCGTGTTAAACACTCAACATATTCACATTTTCACTGCATTCACTCCCCGTCCCTCTCTTGGAAGTCACTTCACACCCAATGATTTCATCGTTGTAGTGCCCTCAGCTGGCCTAATGGATGGCCAGCTGCTGCCGAAGCAGTGGCTGCGACCGTGGCTATCCTCAGGAGCGAGCTGGCTATCCCGGCACCTGTCACCACCACAGCTGTTGGGTCGTCGGGCCACGTCTGGACCACAGCTGTTGGGTCGTCGGGCCACGTCTGGACCACAGCTGTTGGGTCGTCGGGCCACGTCTGGACCACAGCTGTTGGGTCGTCGGGCCACGTCTGGACCACAGCTGTTGGGTCGTCGGGCCACGTCTGTGACCACAGCTGTTGGGTAGTCGGGCCACGTCTGGACCACAGCTGTTGGGTCGTCGGGCCACGTCTGGACCACAGCTGTTGGGTCGTCGGGCCACGTCTGGACCACAGCTGTTGGGTCGTCAGGCCACGTCTGGGTCGATGTTTACGGCCGTCCGCCTGCCTCTTACGGTGGTGGTGCCCAGATCGGCTCACAGCGGTGCAGACAGACCGCTGCAGATGGGCCGCCGGGTGATCCAGACAGACATCCGAGCCTCCACGACGCTCCGTCAGGGCCTTGGACGTCGGTGTTTGGCCCCAGCAGGTCCGGGTGGGCAGTGGCGTGCGGCTCGAACTGTCGCTGGGTAGGTAGCAACAGTAGCCGCCTGCCTCCCAGCAGTGGTGCCCAGATTGGCCCCACAGCAGGCCAGACAGACCGCCGCAGATGGGCCGCCGGGTGGTCCCGCCAGACATCCGAGCCTCCACGACGCTCCGCCAGGGCCTCTGGCGTCGGTGTTTGGCCCCAGAAGGTCTGGGTGGGCAGTGGTGCGCGGCTCGAACTAGCACCTCGAGCCAGCATCACAGCGGGCACCTCGCCTCCATCACCGCATGAACTGGTTTCTGTAAATATAGTTAGTGCTGTGCCATCGCTGCACATTCGTCATTAGACGGGGTCTTTCAACTTTGCATCAGGGATCACCGTCCAGCTTCTTGCTTTAACTCATTGCTTAGTTATTTCAATAGCAACATTTCTACGCGTTTTTAATGTCAAATAATGGTGCTTCAGGGGAACATTCTTCACGTCATCTGACGCTCTAGCTCCCGCAAAATTTGATCAATCCAGTTCGATTTAAATCCAACCATACTTGAATATTCAGTATTCTCAAGCCACACTCTTGCAACCATTTTGCATACTTTCACTGACAGGGACTGACTACTTCTTGGACACATCTTCTGGGTTCGGCAATACGTGCCAACCTGTCAACTTCGTGCTCCCGAGACTTGACCTTACCCCACGTTGGGCTCCAGTTATGTAACGGGTTTTCGCTTTGCTTTTCCGTTCTTTCTGCGATTTCTTGCAACATTGCAGCATTTTTCGAAATTTTTGAAAACTCTTTTTCCGTTTATTTTTGTGTCGCTGAATGCATTGACATAAATGTGTGAGGCTCTCTGGCTTAATCTGCAACAGTTAGAGCTGCTTGCAACAATTTTCAACAAATTGCAACATTTTTGAAATTTTGCTCACGGGGTTTTCTTGAGATCCGGAATCGAAATATGGCACTTTCAGAATGTTATATCCCCCTGTTTTCGAGATATTACTAAATTTTGTGGTTGCAAATGCAGAATCGAACTAGACCCGTACATACATTTGTTTAATTTGGAGGCAAGTCAATCATCGGCGAGCACATAGGTCGCTGCACGGTTAGGGTGGGTGGTGGTGAAATTTTGCGGGTTAATAGGAAATTGGTCCGGTGGAATAAGGTCCGGGTTCCTTGTTCGTGAGCCGGCCTAATGGCTATCTGGCTCCTCCTTACATAGTTTCCCAACGGTTTATCTCCCAAATATCACAATGAATTCAGAAAATGGTTCACTGCCCTCCTGCATGCCCAGTGCAACGCTACGCTGAGGACCATCTCCCACTGGGACTAACACAGTCATACGTCCTTGCACTCAGACTCTCCTTATGCATTCACTCAATCAATCTCTGTCATGCTATGCAGTAAACTGTCAAGTTGGTCTCCTGACCCCTCCCTTTTTCCTATTCCCTCCAGTGGTGCGTAGCACTACGCCCGGTACGCAGTTTCGGCAGTCCTATGCCGTGCTTATGGCTCCCATAGACACTTGATAAGACAACGATTTAACAATTGCTTATGTGTATACTTACCTCGTAAAAATTTCATTGCGAAGTCCACCGTTGTAGCCTTGTTATAGCTGAGCGCTCACGTCTTATTGCGTATTCCCGAGGCGTCTTCTGATACTGCCACAGCAGCCTACTAAAAACCGAAGTCTCACTGCCGGAGCTACCAGGCTCACTGCGGAATAAATCCCGTCTAACTGCAGTCACCCGACAAATGAGATGGACCTAATGTTTCCCGTCGCCCTACCAGTGATGCACCCGGGCTGCCACGGGGCCTACTATCCTCCGGGGTCGTGATCCTGTAAAGCACTCCGCGACCAGCGACTTAAGAGTTTCAGCTCCCAGGGCGTCACAAGGGACATATCCTAAATCCTCCGAGGTCGTGATCCTACGGAGCTTTCGCTCCCAGGCTTCACGAGGGACTTACCCTAAACCCTCCGAGGTCGTGATCCTGCGAAGCACTCCGCGACTAGCGACTTACGAGTTTCAGCTCCCAGGGCGTCACAAAGGACATATCCTAAATTATCCGAGGTCGTGATCCTACGGAGCTTTCGCTCTCAGGTGTCACGAGGAACTTACCCTAAACCCTCCGAGGTTGTGATCCTGCGAAGCACTCCGCGACCAGCGACTTAAGAGTTTCAGCTCCCAGGGCGTCACAAGGGACATATCCTAAATTCTCCGAAGTCGTGATCCTACGGAGCTTTCGCTCCCAGGCTTCACGAGGGACTTACCCTAAACCCTC
>JAXIVJ010012802.1:0-5000 GCA_036785665.1 Chirona hameri | reverse complement strand
TATGTATGTATGTATGTATGTATGTATGTATGTATGTATGTATGTATGTATGTATGTATGTATGTATGTATGTATGTATTTATGTATGTATGTATGTATGTATGTATGTATGTATGTATGTATGTATGTATGTATGTATGTATGTATGTATGTATGTATGTATGTATGTATGTATGTATGTATGTATGTATGTATGTATGTATGTATGTATGTATGTATTTATGTATGTATGTATGTATGTATGTATGTATATATGTATATATGTATGTATGTATGTATGTATGTATGTATGTATGTATGTATGTATGTATGTATGTATGTATGTATGTATGTATGTATGTATGTATGTATGTATGTATGTATGTATGTATGTATGTATGTATGTATGTATGTATGTATGTATGTATGTATGTATGTATGTATGTATGTATGTATGTATGTATGTATGTATGTATGTATGTATGTATGTATGTATGTATGTATGTATGTATGTATGTATGTATGTATGTATGTATGTATGTATGTATGTATGTATGTATGTATGTATGTATGTATGTATGTATGTATGTATGTATGTATGTATGTATGTATGTATGTTTATAAGTGTGAAGAAGCGTCGCCGGCGTGATACAATTTGTAGTGCATATTGTGTAGTGTAAAGTGTTTAGTTGTTTATTTCGTAATGTATATTGTGTAGTCTATATTGTGTAGTGTATATTGTGTAGTGTCTATTGTGTAGTGTATATTGTGTAGTGTATATTGTGTAGTGTATATTGTGTAGTGTATATTGTGTAGTGTATATTGTGTAGTGTATATTGTGTAGTGTATATTGTGTAGTGTATATTGTGTAGTGTATATTGTGTAGTGTATATTGTGTAGTGTATTGTGTGTAGTGTATTGCGTGTATAGTATTTGTGTAGTGTATATTGCGTATCGTATATTGTGCAGTGTATATTGTGTGGTGTGCATTGTGTAGTGTATTGTGTGACTGGTGTACCACTGGTCGTGTTTCTGTACTTTGTACCCGGTACTTGGTACTTGGAACTCGGTACTCATTACTTGGTACTCAGTTATTGGTACTCAGTACTCGCTGTATGTTCCACAACTGTCGCATCTGAGCGAAATCCACGGGTTTTTCCCCTCGTCACTGATGGGGGGCGTCCGACCAGACTGGCCGAAACCTCGTTAATGACGTCACGTGTTTTGGGATGGGATGCGTGGGGTCAGGGTCTGAGCGGCCGGTATCAGCGGCCGGCGATCAGTGACCGTGACTGGGTGTATATTTGTGCGCATCTGCATGACAACGATTGATTCTGGTGTAATTTTAACCAGTGAGATGAACTGGGACGAAATGTTACATGACCGTGATTCTTATCAGGCCTACCGATTTGTATAACCAAGCAAAACATATTCTTCAATTTGGGTAAACAATTATCCCATAATATATCAGTAAACATTGCCCACCAAAACATACCTTTACTCATCGTAATTGAATTGAGTATTTAATTGCATCGAGCCAAAAAAAATGAATTACCCTGCCTTGTAAGCATTTAATTCACGTCATGACCCTTCGTTAATATTATTACGTTAATATTATGCATTATATTACGTTATTTTCCCCAAAAATATGTCGCTCCTCAGTCGCTCATCATTATTCCTTCCTCAGTCCACTCTCATTCACATTCCAAATTAGAGCAATATATATATATATATATATATATATATATATATATATATATATATATATATATATATATATATATATATATATTTCATACATAGTGGGCCGCGGCCGGGCCTCGCGGCGAGGGCCGCGGCCGCCTCCGTTCGTGCACTCTCACGGTCCAATCCCGACTGTCCTCTCCCCCGTACGTACGTCAGAAAATGGGTCCCCCGTTTGCTCTGGTCAGGCCTTTTAACAACTTTCCCTTTCCTACCAAAAGCTTTCACCTCCTCTCCCTAGTCGGTTGCCGCCCAGGCGTTTTGCGTCCACAGGCTGCCACGTATTGCGCCACGTCCTTCGTCGATTGGCCGGTCTAGTTGTTTTTGCTGCCACGAATGCTCTGATTTCGGCCACGTGTAACGCCTCGGGACACTTTTCTGCCGCTTCCATGCCCGGCCGCCGCCCGGGCGCTCGCATTCCTGGGCCGCCCTTCACCCGGCTCCGTCTAAACAAGGGGAGCCGACACCTGTTTTCGTTTTTCTCTGCAGCTGTCCCCGGCTGGCCGTGGTCCCAGGCTCCGGTGCAGACCACAGAGACGCTCGTATCATCCACCGTCCACCACTGGATAGCTTTTGCTGCTAATTATTGAATGTTTTGACGGTGTTGCAAATTTCTGATGTTTGATTGAAAGAAAAAAAATGTATCGCATTACAATGACGGCTGACTCGCTCCGTCTCCTCCCCTCTGATGACGGCTGACTCGCTCCATCTCCTCCCCTCTGATGACGGCTGACTCGCTCCGTCTCCTCTCATCTGATGACGGCTGACTCGCTCCGTCTCCTCCCCTCTGATGACGGCTGACTCGCTCCGTCTCCTCTCATCTGATGACGGCTGACTCGCTCCGTCTCCTCCCCTCTGATGACGGCTGACTCGCTCCGTCTCCTCCCCTCTGATGACGGCTGACTCGCTCCGTCTCCTCCCCTCTGATGACGGCTGACTCGCTCCGTCTCCTCCCCTCTGATGACGGCTGACTCGCTCCGTCTCCTCTCATCTGATGACGGCTGACTCGCTCCGTCTCCTCTCCTCTGATGACGGCTGACTCGCTCCTTCCAGCTGCAGACACCGGCGTTTTCTCAGGACGGTCGGTAACTACTTGGAATGTCTGCCACTATACCAACACCACTGTTCGATGTCACGCACTACTGACTACAGTATCACAGTATCGCCATTGACACATCCCGAATCGTCAAATCGGTACCACTTCTCCTCACACAGCACTCTGCAGCGTGGCAACTCGGCACTCCCAGTCGCGCGACAGCGGTGCCACACCGTCAGACAGCGTTGCCACACCGTCACGCGGCACTCGGCGACAGCGGTGCCACACCGTCACGCGGTGCGACAGCGGTGCCACACCGTCACGCGGCGTGGGTAGCCAACACTAGGCAAGTGATTCCTCTGTCTGTCAGCCGAGCTCAGCGCTCACTAGTCCAGACTGTGACCCGGCCCTGACCCCGACCCAGATGGCGGCCCCAGTTGGCAGTGTTGCAGGCAGGGAGAAGGGGACCATCCTGAGCGACCATCCTGAGCGACCATCCTGAGCGACCATCTTCAGGCGACCATCGCAAGCTACCATCCTGACTGGACCACTTGGTAGCAGCGCATTTCCATATTTCGATTATAAGCATCGAACAACAAAAGGCGACGGATCGCATACGTGGTAAATCAAATAACTAAACGTTTGCTTTGTCATTAATCGTGTTAATCATATAAATGAGCATTTGGTGTGTAAAGCTTAATGGAGGCTTAATATCAAAGTAGATGATTTATTACTATTTCTTTGACGACTCTTGTTTCGAAAACAACATGAACTTACTACGATTTAGAAGCATACACAACAGAAGTAATAGCACCCTTTTTCTTGCCAACATATTTATCAAAGCAAACAACACAAATTATCTGAAACATAAATTCTGCTCAGATGTACCATCATTTATGTGAACAAAACCAAACAACTCATCAAGCAGCTGTGTTGGGCAACGTAGTGTTTCACTGCAGTCATAAATTAAGGCCAATGCTATAGCTGTCTGCAAAATCTCTTTCTCCCAGAGGTTGAATGCGGTTGTTTTCAACTTAAATGTTGCTTTCTTTCTTTCCTTCGAAAGAACAAATTGTACAGGGTTTTAATAGTGTGCCTGTAAGTGTCTGCGTTAATATGTTCGTAATTTCAATAGTTTACTCCTCTGAAATTTGGAAGTGGCCACTGGAGAACATATAAATAAAATGCAATGAACATAAACAAATAAACAAATAGGAATATAATAAAGGAAGATAAAGAAGAATAAAGAAGAAGAATAATAAAAATCGTGGCAAGCATGGCACTGTACGGAGAGCGAGAGCGAGAGCGAGAGCGAGAGCGAGAGCGAGAGCGAGAGCGAGAGCGAGAGCGAGAGCGAGAGCGAGAGCGAGAGCGAGAGCGAGGAGCGAGAGCGAGAGCGAGAGCTGAGAGCGAGAGCGAGAGCGAGAGCGAGAGCGAGAGCGAGAGCGAGAGAGCGAGAGCGAGAGCGAGAGCGAGCGAGAGCGAGAGCGAGAGCGAGAGCGAGAGCGAGAGCGAGAGCGAGAGCGAGAGCGAGAGCGAGAGCGAGAGCGAGAGCGAGAGCGAGAGCGAGAGCGAGAGCGAGAGCGAGAGCGAGAGCGAGAGCGAGAGCGAGAGCGAGAGCGAGACGAGCGAGAGCGAGAGCGAGAGCGAGAGCGAGAGCGAGAGCGAGAGAGAGCGAGAGCGAGAGCGAGAGCGAGAGCGAGAGCGAGAGGAGAGCGAGAGCGAGAGCGAGAGCGAGAGCGAGAGCGAGAGCGAGAGCGAGAGAGCGAGAGCGAGAGCGAGAGCGAGAGCGAGAGCGAGAGCGAGAGCGAGAGCGAGAGCGAGAGCGAGAGCGAGAGCGAGAGCGAGAGCGAGAGCGAGAGCGAGAGCGAGAGCGAGAGCGAGAGCGGAGCGAGAGCGAGAGCGAGAGCGAGAGCGAGAGCGAGAGCGAGAGCGAGAGCGAGAGCGAGAGCGAGAGCGAGAGCGAGAGCGAGAGCGAGAGCGAGAGCGAGAGCGAGAGCGAGAGCGAGAGCGAGAGCGAGAGCGAGAGCGAGAGCGAGAGCGAGAGCGAGAGCGAGAGCGAGAGCGAGAGCGAGAGCGAGAGCGAGAGCGGAGAGCGAGAGCGAGAGAGCGAGAGCGAGAGCGAGAGCGAGAGCGAGAGCGAGAGCGAGCGAGAGCGAGAGCGAGAGCGAGAGCGAGAGCGAGAGCGAGAGCGAGAGCGATGAGCGAGAGCGGACGAGAGCGAGGGAGCGAGAGCGAGAGC
>JAXIVJ010012801.1:0-39163 GCA_036785665.1 Chirona hameri | reverse complement strand
AACTCGTTCCAGCCCGTTACATTTCCAAAAAATTGCCCCATTCCCACCCATTTCCATCCTGTTCCCATTCCAGTACGGACTTCCCATTCCATGAAGGGCGCTAGACAGGAGAGACACCGCAGGAGGTGTTGAGCAGCCGCGGTGAGCCGGGCGCGCCCTCTGGCCGGCGGGAGGTGTTGAGCAGCTGTGTTGAGCGGCCGCGGTGAGCCGGGCGCGCCCTCTGGCCGGCAGGAGGTGTTGAGCTGCCGCGGTGAGCCGGACGCGCCCTCTGGCCGGCGGGAGGTGTTGAGCGGCCGTGGTGAGCCGGGGCGCGCCCTCTGGCCGGCGGGAGGTGTTGAGCGGCTGTGGTGAGCCGGGCGCGCCCTCTGGCCGGCGGGAAGTGTTGAGCGGCTGTGGTGAGCCGGGCTCGCCCTCTGGCCGGCGGGAGGTGTTGAGCGGCGGCTGTGGTGAGCCGGGCGCGCCCTCTGGCAGGCGGGAGGTGTTCAGCAGCTGTGGTGAGCCGGACGCGCCCTCTGGCCGGCGGGAGGTGTTGAGCGGCCGCAGTGAGCCGGGCGCGCCCTCTGGCCGGCGGGAGGTGTTGAGCGGCTGTAGTGAGCCGGGCGCGCCCTCTGGCCGGCGGGAGGTGTTGAGCGGCTGTAGTGAGCCGGGCGCGCCCTCTGGCCGGCCGGAGCTGCACGATACTGGCAATGTGTGCCGCCGACTGAACTAGCTATTGATTTTGTTACACATGTCGGCCGGAGCGGGCGGCGGTGTCGGCCTGCCATCCGCCATCTGACAGAGGGCGCACGGAGAGCGATGGTCGCCGTTTGGAGGCGACGCGGCGCGCGGATTTGCCTGCCATTACCGCGCGGCAGCCGTACACCGACAGCAGTGAGGCCGTATTGCTGGTATTTGTCTGTATTACACGACGCAGGTGCACCAGGTGGAGTGTGCTCTGCTGCAGTATTTGTCATTCAAGGGGAGAAATGTGAAATGTTTTGAAGTATTCTGAGAGGAAAACAAAAATCCTGCAAAATATGTTTTCAACCGATCGTGAGTGCTTTTACAAAAAGCAGTTGTGTGACAAATAGGAAGGTACAGCTTTGTGTGCAAATATTCGAAGTGCTGCATTTACATTCATGCTAATTTCAACTGTCCTCATATCGTCGGACTTCGAAGCGAGGAATGAGATGGAAGGTTTCGAAACGTGCCAGACCATTGCTGCAATTTCCGCATACTTTGCTGGCACGGCTTAAGCAATGTTAATCATTCAGGTATGCATATAGCCAACATGCTGACATAATCGTTCAATATGGTTTGAAAGTAACACAACGGCATACATAATCCCTTTCAAACGTCACCGTGTCTTGCATTCTTGCATATAATATGCATTATATAAAACCGACTACCCTGCTTCATTGTTCGGTTTGGTGTAGTGGATTGGCTTGGAGCTTACGGTGTGAGTAAATATAACTCACCAGCAGGGCCTTCCGTGAGGATTTTGAACTGGATGGGCATTTTGCCGAGGCGGGCTTATATTATGGGGAGAGGCACCGGCGGCTCCAGGGGGCCCCTTTAGCCCTAAGGGGGGGACATGTTTTTGGTCCTCCCTTTTGCTCCAGTCTCATTGCTACTGTCTTGATTCAAATAGCAAAATAGTACTCCAGCCTTCCAAAACCTCAAATTTCGCTTCTCTTGGCGACGCAAATGTTTGTGGCTGGCAATGTTTTCGCAATAATAATACTTGTGACGTTTCAGGACAGTTATGTGCATATTTTTCTTCTAGACCCTACATTAACAAAATCCTGCTTGTACACCTTGCAACCGGCGAAGATTGGCAGCGTCCCAAGCCGCTTGGAACATTTAGGGTTATCAAATAGTAATCACTAGTGCTAACCCGTCCGCTCCGCTGGACGATTAGCTGGCATCTCCGGGATGGAGGTATCCGCACCAATTCAGCACGTTAATTAACTGGACTGGAACTGGAACTGCATAGGACATAATTACCTATTACCCGTCAAGGGATCACCGCCCCACCAACTCCGGTGCGTCGGTGACTTATCCCATCTCCCACATATGTCCTATGCATAGCTAGCTGGCATCTCCGGGATGGAGGTATCCGCACCAATTCAGCACGTGAATTAACTGGGACTTTTAAACTGAATAAACTGAGCGGTGCCGATAGACAGACAGACAGACAGACAGACAGACAGACAGACAGACAGACAGACAGACAGACAGACAGACAGACAGACAGACAGACAGACAGACAGACAGACAGACAGACAGACAGACAGACAGACAGACAGACAGACAGACAGACAGACAGACAGACAGACAGACAGACAGACAGACAGACAGACAGACAGACAGACAGACAGACAGACAGACAGACAGACAGACAGACAGACAGACAGACAGACAGACAGACAGACAGACAGACAGACAGACAGACAGACAGACAGACAGACAGACAGACAGACAGACAGACAGACAGACAGACAGACAGACAGACAGACAGACAGACAGACAGACAGACAGACAGACAGACAGACAGACAGACAGACAGACAGACAGACAGACAGACAGACAGACAGACAGACAGACAGACAGACAGACAGACAGACGACAGACAGACAGACAGACAGACAGACAGACAGACAGACAGACAGACAGACAGACAGACAGACAGACAGACAGACAGACAGACAGACAGACAGACAGACAGACAGACAGACAGACAGACAGACAGACAGACAGACAGACAGACAGACAGACAGACAGACAGACAGACAGACAGACAGACAGACAGACAGACAGACAGACAGACAGACAGACAGACAGACAGACAGACAGACAGACACAGACAGACAGACAGACAGACGAAGACCGACAGACGACAGACCGACAGACCGACAGACCGACAGACCGACAGACCGACAGACGACGACAGACCGACAGACCGACAGACGACAGACCGACAGACGACAGACCGACAGACCGACAGACCGACAGACCGACAGACCGACCGACCGACCGACCGACCGACCGACCGACCGACCGACCGACCGACCGACCGACCGACCGACCGACCGACCGACCGACCGACGACGACCGACCGACCGACCGACGCGACCGACCGACCGACCGACCGACGACCGACGACGACCGACCGACCGACCGACCGACCGACCGACGCGACCGACCGACCGACCGACCGACGACCGACCCGACCGACCGACCGACCGACCGACCGACCGACCGACGACCGACCGACCGACCGACCGACCGACCGACCGACCGACCGACCGACCGACCGACCGACCGACCGACCGACCGACCGACCGACCGACCGACCGACCGACCGACCGACCGACCGACCGACCGACCGACCGACCGACGACCGACGACCGACCGACCGACCGACGACCGACCGACCGACCGACCGACCGACCGACCGACCGACCGACCGACCGACCGACCGACCGACCGACCGACCGACCGACCGACCGACCGACCGACCGACCGACCGACCGACCGACCGACCGACCGACCGACCGACCGACCGACCGACCGACCGACCGACCGACCGACCGACCGACCGACCGACCGACCCGACCGACCGACCGACCGACCGACCGACCGACCGACCGACCGACCGACCGACCGACCGACCGACCGACCGACCGACGACCGACCGACCGACCGACCGACCGACCGACCGACGACCGACCGACCGACCGACCGACCGACCGACCGACCGACGACCGACCGACCGACCGACCGACCGACCGACCGACCGACCGACCGACCGACCGACCGACCGACCGACCGACCGACCGACCGACCGACCGACGACCGACCGACCGACCGACCGACCGACCGACCGACGACCGACCGACCGACCGACCGACCGACCGACGACCGACCGACCGACCGACCGACGACCGACCGACCGACCGACCGACCGACGACCGACCGACGACCGACCGACCGACCGACCGACGACCGACCGACCGACGACCGACCGACCGACCGACCGACCGACCCGACCGACCGACCGACCGACCGACCGACCGACCGACCGACCGACCGACCGACCGACCGACCGACCGACCGACCGACCGACGACCGACCGACCGACCGACCGACCGACGACCGACCGACCGACCGACCGACCGACCGACCGACCGACCGACCGACCGACCGACGACCGACCGACGACCGACCGACCGACCGACCGACCGACCGACCGACCGACCGACCGACCGACCGACCGACCGACCGACCGACCGACCGACCGACCGACCGACCGACCGACCGACCGACCGACCGACCGACCGACCGACCGACCGACCGACCGACCGACCGACCGACCGACCGACCGACCGACCGACCGACCGACCGACCGACCGACCGACCGACCGACCGACCGACCGACCGACCGACCGACCGACCGACCGACCGACCGACCGACCGACCGACCGACACGACCGACCGACCGACCGAACCGACCGACCGACGACGACCGACCGACCGACCGACCGACCGACCGACCGACCGACCGACGCGACCGACCGACCGACCGACCGACCGACCGACCGACCGACCGACCGACCGACCGACCGACCGACCGACCGACCGACCGACCGACGACCGACCGACCGACCGACCGACCGACCGACCGACCGACCGACCGACCGACCGACCGACCGACCGACCGACGACCGACCGACCGACCGACCGACCGACCGACCGACCGACCGACCGACCGACCGACCGACCGACCGACCGACCGACCGACCGACCGACCGACCGACCGACCGACCGACGACCGACCGACCGACCGACGACCGACCGACCGACCGACCGACCGACCGACCGACCGACCGACCGACCGACCGACCGACCGACCGACCGACCGACCGACCGACCGACCGACCGACCGACCGACCGACCGACCGACCGACCGACCGACCGACCGACCGACCGACCGACCGACCGACCGACCGACCGACCGACCGACCGACCGACCGACCGACAGCCGACCGACCGACAGCCAGACAGCCAGACAGCCAGACAGCCAGACAGCCAGACAGCCAGACAGCCAGACAGCCAGACAGCCAGACAGCCAGACAGCCAGACAGCCAGACAGCCAGACAGCCAGACAGCCAGACAGCCAGACAGCCAGACAGCCAGACAGCCAGACAGCCAGACAGCCAGACAGACATACAGATAGACATACAGATAGACATACAGATAGACATACAGATAGACATACAGATAGACATACAGATAGACATACAGATAGACATACAGATAGACATACAGATAGACATACAGATAGACATACAGATAGACATACAGATAGACAGACAGATAGACAGACAGACAGACAGACAGACAGACAGACAGACAGACAGACAGACAGACAGACAGACAGACAGACAGACAGACAGACAGACAGACAGACAGACAGACAGACAGACAGACAGACAGACAGACAGACAGACAGACAGACAGACAGACAGACAGACAGACAGACAGACAGACAGACAGACAGACAGACAGACAGACAGACAGACAGACAGACAGACAGACAGACAGACAGACAGACAGACAGACAGACAGACAGACAGACAGACAGACAGACAGACAGACAGACAGACAGACAGACAGACAGACAGACAGACAGACAGACAGACAGACAGACAGACAGACAGACAGACAGACAGACAGACAGACAGACAGACAGACAGACAGACAGACAGACAGACAGACAGACAGACAGACAGACAGACAGACAGACAGACAGACAGACAGACAGACAGACAGACAGACAGACAGACAGACAGACAGACAGACAGACAGACAGACAGACAGACAGACAGACAGACAGACAGACAGACAGACAGACAGACAGACAGACAGACAGACAGACAGACAGACAGACAGACAGACAGACAGACAGACAGACAGACAGACAGACAGACAGACAGACAGACAGACAGACAGACAGACAGACAGACAGACAGACAGACAGACAGACAGACAGACAGACAGACAGACAGACAGACAGACAGACAGACAGACAGACAGACAGACAGACAGACAGACAGACAGACAGACAGACAGACAGACAGACAGACAGACAGACAGACAGACAGACAGACAGACAGACAGACAGACAGACAGACAGACAGACAGACAGACAGACAGACAGACAGACAGACAGACAGACAGACAGACAGATAGACAGACAGACAGACGCTTATCAGATAGACAGACAGATAGACAGACAGATAGACAGACAGATAGACAGACAGATAGACAGACAGATAGACAGACAGACAGACGCTCATCAAATAGTAATATAGATGTATTAAACCAGTAAATCGACTTTTTGGGCGATGACCGAGCGGGCGCGCACTGGTAAAGCTAAGTGCTAACGCAGGTTTGAAATATGAAACGGTACGGGAGCACACGTGGTAGTAACACATAGTCCTTTTAGTCCTTTTAGTCCCCCATAAAAATTGCCTGGCCTCCATGCATGCCAACATAAAAATTAAGTTTTTTGTTTTAATTGAACATGATCTCCTTTCTCGAATCCACCAAAAGGGAGTACGTCCTGAGCGGTGCATGCTTCAGCGTATACAAAAACGAGTACTTAGATAAATCAAGCCATTTTTTATCAGGAATGATTTGTGTTCATTTCGACGTCTGCGGATGCCAAGCGTTGTGGTACCACCCCTATCAGAACGCACCACAACATATACAAATTGATTTGATGGTCCTATTCAATGGTGAAAACCCGATCTCAATAGGAGCAGTGGCTGCAAAGTTATTAGCTTCCGAAAAGCGTCTGTATGGCCGGGTCGGGTCGGGTCAAATGCACATTTGTCTAGTAAGTTGAGAAACCTCACGTGCGTTTCGCGTCCTCTCGGTAATTCAAACCTAGTATAAAGAGAGCTAAACCGGTCGTACCAATCTATGATGTTTGTAGGCATTATTTTGTTCTGTAAAAAAAAATGCAGTCAATGTCCATTTTATATCAAATCTGTGAATCAAATTTAGTAATTATTAATTAAATATAGGCAGAAGAATTGTTCGCGCCGCTTCCGAGGGCGAAAAAATCCACAACCGATCACGCTGATTACTTGCCGTTAGTAACGACGCCCGTTAGTGACATATTTCAATAACGGAGTATTTCTCTTCTGATACCAATTTGCTAAGGCTTCTCGGTTTACTTCTGGTATTTGAGAGGATTTTCTCTGGTTATAATGGAGTTGTGAGGGCATCCTTGCCAGGCGCCCCTCTGCTCAGTTCTTCGTCTGTATCATTTTCTCTGCTGCTGACCGGAGTTTTCGTGGCCCGAACACGAAGAAGTTGAGCTATTTCTTCGTGTTATCCTGCTAGATCCTGCTGCGGACGCAGCTCTGCGTCCGAAGCAGGATCTAACGACCATAGTACGGAAACGCGGAACTCTCGCCAGTATCGCCGCAGCAATGATTCCGTGCTGAAACTGAAGGAGTGCATTGCACTTACCATGCTCGTTTCTTGAGAGAGAAACATTACCAATCTATATTACTATTTGATAAGTGTCTGTCTGTCTGTCTATCTGTCTGTCTATCTGTCTGTCTATCTGTCTGTATATCTGTCTGTCTATCTGTCTGTCTATCTGTCTGTCTATATGTCTGTCTATCTGTCTGTATATCTGTCTGTCTATCTGTCTGTCTAGCTGTCTGTCTATCTGTCTGTCTATCTGTCTGTCTATCTGTCTGTCTATCTGTCTGTCTATCTGTCTGTCTATCTGTCTGTCTATCTGTCTGTCTATCTGTCTGTCTATATGTCTGTCTATATGTCTGTCTATCTGTCTGTCTATATGTCTGTCTATCTGTCTGTCTATCTGTCTGTATATCTGTCTGTCTATATGTCTGTCTATCTGTCTGTTTATATGTCTGTCTATCTGTCTGTCTATCTGCCTGTCTATCTGTCTGTCTATCTGTCTGTATATCTGTCTGTCTATCTGTCTGTCTATCTGTATGTCTATCTGTCTGTCTATCTGTCTGTCTATCTGTCTGTCTATCTGTCTGTCTATCTGTCTGTCTATCTGTCTGTCTATATGTCTGTCTATCTGTCTGTCTATCTGTCTGTCTATATGTCTGTCTATATGTCTGTCTATCTGTCTGTCTATCTGTCTGTCTATATGTCTGTCTATCTGTCTGTCTATCTGTCTGTCTATCTGTCTGTCTATATGTCTGTCTATATGTCTGTCTATCTGTCTGTCTATCTGTCTGTCTATCTGTCTGTCTATATGTATGTATATCTGTCTTTCTATCTGTCTGTCTATCTGTCTGTCTATCTGTCTGTCTATCTGTCTGTCTATCTGTCTGTCTATCTGTCTGTCTATCTGTCTGTCTATCTGTCTGTCTATCTGTCTGTCTATCTGTCTGTCTATCTGTATGTCTATCTGTATGTCTGTCTGTCTGTCTATCTGTCTGTCTATCTGTCTGTATATCTGTCTGTCTATCTGTCTGTCTATCTGCCTGTCTATCTGTCTGTCTATCTGTATGTCTATCTGTCTGTCTATCTGTCTGTCTATATGTCTGTCTATCTGTCTGTATATCTGTCTGTATATCTGTCTATCTATCTGTCTGTCTATCTGTCTGTCTATCTGTCTGTCTATCTGTCTGTCTATCTGTCTGTCTATCTGTCTGTCTATCTGTCTGTATGTCTGTCTATCTGTCTGTATATCTGTCCGTCTATCTGTCTGTCTATCTGTCTGTCTATCTGTATGTATATCTGTATGTCTATCTGTCTGTCTATCTGTCTGTCTATCTGTCTGTCTATCTGTCTGTCTATCTGTCTGTCTATCTGTCTGTCTATCTGTCTGTCTATCTGTATGTCTATCTGTGTCTGTATATCTGTGTCTGTCTATCTGTCTGTCTATCTGTCTGTCTATCTGTCTGTCTATCTGTATGTCTGTCTGTCTGTCTATATGTCTGTCTATATGTCTGTCTATTTGTCTGTCTATATGTATGTTTATCTGTCTGTCTATCTGTCTGTCTATCTGTCTGTCTATCTGTCTGTCTATCTGTCTGTCTATCTGTCTGTCTATCTGTCTGTCTATCTGTCTGTCTATCTGTCTGTCTATCTGTCTGTATATATGTCTGTCTATCTGTCTGTCTATCTGTATGTCTATCTGTCTGTCTATCTGTCTGTCTATCTGTCTGTCTATCTGTCTGTCTATCTGTCTGTCTATCTGTCTGTCTATCTGTCTGTCTATCTGTCTGTCTATATGTCTGTCTATCTGTCTGTCTATCTGTCTGTCTATCTGTCTGTCTATCTGTCTGTCTATCTGTCTGTCTATATGTCTGTCTATATGTCTGTATATCTGTCTGTCTATCTGTCTGTCTATCTGTCTGTCTGTCTAGTTATGTAGACTTATGGGATCAGTTCTATGAGTGGCATAGGTACTATATGAAGGATGGGCTTCACTTATCGGATGAGGGGGCAAGGGCTTTGGGAGATGCCTACAGAAGTGTCATTCAGGGAAACTAGGTAGGAGGGGGGGTTCAGGGACGCTAGTACTAGGGCATCAAGAAGTAAGCATTGGTAGAAGTTCATGTCAGAATAGGACAGTAGATCATAATTCCCTCAGAATTAGTAGAGTCAGCTCAAAGTATAAGATCACATGTGTGTTGCTGAATGCCCAAAGTATTAGGTCTAAATTTGATGAGTTTGAGTGTTATGTTGCCCTTGAAAAGCCTGATATCATTTGTGTAACCGAGACATGGGTTAGTGAGGGGTATAATAGGGATAGGCTACAGGATTTCGAGTTACAAGGGTATAACATGTTCTCATACTGCAGAGAATCACGGCAGGGAGGCGGAGTGTTTGTATATGTAAATAGCTTGTACTGCACTACTAGAGTTGATGATTCTAGTAAAGTAAAAGAAGTAGAATCAATCTGGCTTGACATTAAAATTGGTACAGGAAACAGAGGAAGGTTGAGGATAGGTGCATTTTACAGACCAGGGAATCTTCCAAGGAACTCCCAAGCTGAAACAGACCAAGATATTTGTGAGGAAATACGTAGGAACTTTCGGGCTCAGTGTCTTATTATGGGAGATTTTAACTTAAGAGGATACGAAAGTATAGCAGAGGAAACAAATGAGTGTAGGTTGTATAGGCAAATCTTTGAAGAGGAGCTTTTCATGCATCAGTTTGTAACAGAGCCAACCAGACATTGCTCCATTCTAGACCTTGTATTCTCAGACAACAGTGATCTAGTTAGTGACATAAGTATTTGTGCAGGTCTAGGAACCAGTGATCACAATATGGTTAAATTCAATATCTCATCAGAAATGAGGCCCAAAGATAACCTTATTATGGTTCCAAACTTCAGCCGGGCTGATTTTGATGGTATTAGAAATGACCTCGCACAGATAAAATGGAACGTTGAGTTGGCAGGTTTAGATGCATGTGAGGCCTGGAATGTTTTCAAAGCTAGATTAAGCCAAATTCAGAATCGGCATATACCCCTCAGGCACAAACGTAACAGAACCAAGGGCAAACCAGTTTGGCTTACCCCAGAAGTAAGGAGTGCTATACAAGCTAAAAGAAGTGCATTTGGCATTTTGAAGGGATCTTCACTAGATATAAATCAGAAGGCCTACCAGAATGCAAGAAATTCAGTTAAGAAAAAGGTCAGAGCAGCTAAAAGGGCAAAGGAACTTGATTTAGCTAGACATTGTAATGCAGATAGTAAGAAGTTCTTCAGTTTTTATAAGTTCAGTACAGTTTCCAAAAATATAGGTCCATTTAAGGTAGATGATGTGTTAGTTAGCAAGGACAGTGAAATGGTTGAAGTGCTTAATGATCAGTTTCAATCTGTCTTTACTATCGAGGACCAGAGTAGTATTGCAGCACTTCAGCCTGAGCCAGAGACAGAGGAGACTATAGGAGAGCTAGGTGGCATAAGTAGTGAACTTGTTCTAGAATATCTAAAGAAAGTAAGGCCTAACAAGGCAGAAGGACCTGATGAAATCCATGCTAGACTTTTAAGAGAATCTGAAAGGGAGTTGTCGGTTCCATTAGCCATAATATTTTCTAAATCACTCGCAGATAGTAAAATTCCACTTGATTGGAAAAGAGCAAATGTTGTTCCTATTCATAAAAAGGGAGATAGAAGTAAAGAGGAAAACTATAGACCGGTTAGTCTGACCTCATTAGTCTGCAAGGTGCTTGAATCAATCATCAAAGATAAGATTGTTGAATTCTTGGAGCAAAATGAACTCATCAAGGATACACAGCATGGCTTTAGGAAGGGCCGTTCTTGTTTAACTAATCTTCTGGAGTTTTTGGATGTTGCAACAGATAGCTTTGATCAGGGTAAACAGCTAGATGTAGCTTTTCTTGATTTCAGTAAAGCATTTGACAAAGTCCCCCATACAAGACTGGGGTTGCAACTTAAAATTCATGGGATCAGGGGCAAGATTCTGGATTGGATAGAAACGTGGCTTTCAGGACGCCAGCAAAGGGTTATATTGAATGGGTGCCAATCACAATGGAAGGAGGTTCTCAGTGGGGTTCCACAGGGCTCAGTCCTGGGCCCATTGCTTTTTATAATATTTGTGAATGCAATTGAGAACAGTATAGACAGCAAAGTCTTGAAATTTGCAGACGATCTAAAAGTTGTCAGGATTATTAGAGGAAAACATGATCAGGATGTTTTTCAATCAGATCTGGACAAGCTAGTTGAGTGGTCTGAAGCATGGCATATGAAATTCAATTTGAGTAAATGTAAGATTATGCACGCTGGACGGGTTAGCAGTAAACATAGGTATGAAATGGGTGGGCAGAAAATGGAGCAGATTGAAAAGGAAAGAGATTTAGGTGTCGTGGTAAACAATAGACTATCAGCGTCAGACCAGGTTGTAGAAGCTAGGAAAAAGGCACTTAGAATGCTAGGGGCCATTAACAGAAATGTTTCCTACAAGAGTGAAAAGGTAATAACAAAACTGTATTGTGCATACGTTAGACCACATTTGGAGTATTGTGTACAACCCTGGTCTCCAACATATGAGAAAGATTGCTGGTTGTTAGAAAGAGTTCAAAAAAGGGCAACAAAAATGATTAATTGTCTTGGTAGTTTACCTTATGAAGATAGATTAAGGAAATTGGGTATGTTTTCACTTAGATATAGAAGGCTAAGAGGAGATCTAATTGAAGTCTTCAAATTTGTAAATAGTCAGCATTCTGGATATTTAAAGGGTATGTTTGAGTTCAATAGGGAAAATCGAGGTAGAGGTCATCAGCATAAACTCATTATGAAACAAAGTAGGACTAGGCTACGACAGTCATTTTTCAGTAGAAGGGTTGTAGGTCATTGGAATATGCTACCAGGGGATGTCGCTGATGCAGTGACACTTGCTTCCTTCAAAATTAGATTAGATAAATACTTTACAGAGAAGGGATTAGTTCATAAATACTCGTGGGATTAGCCTTCTTTTATGCAGGTAGAGTAAGGTGATTTGAAGGGGTGAGACTGGTGGGGGGGGGGGGGGGGTGCAACCTCGGATGGGCCCAAGAGGCTCTTTGTTGCACTTTTCTTTTATGTCTTTTATGTCTTTATCTGTCTGTCTATCTGTCTGTCTATCTGTCTGTCTATCTGTCTGTCTATCTGTCTGTCTATCTGTCTGTCTATCTGTCTGTCTATCTGTCTGTCTATCTGTATGTCTATCTGTCTGTATATCTGTCTGTCTATCTGTCTGTCTATCTGTCTGTCTATCTGTCTGTATATCTGTCTGTCTATATGTTTGTCTATCTGTCTGTCTATCTGTCTGTATATATGTCTGTCTATCTGTCTGTCTATATGTCTGTATATCTGCCTGTCTATATGTCTGTCTATTTGTCTGTATGTCTGTCTGTCTATCTGTATGTATATATGTCTGTCTATCTGTATGTCTATCTGTATGTCTATATGTCTGTATATCTGTCTGTCTATCTGTCTGTCTATCTGTCTGTATATCTGTCTGTCTATCTGTATGTCTATCTGTCTGTCTATATGTCTGTATATCTGCCTGTCTATATGTCTGTCTATTTGTCTGTATGTCTGTCTGTCTATCTGTCTGTCTATATGTCTGTCTATCTGTCTGTCTATCTGTCTGTCTATCTGTCTGTCTATCTGTCTGTCTATCTGTCTGTCTATCTGTCTGTATATCTGTCTGTATATCTGTCTGTCTATCTGTCTGTCTATCTGTCTGTCTATCTGTCTGTCTATCTGTCTGTCTATCTGTCTGTCTATCTGTATGTCTATCTGTCTGTCTATCTGTCTGTCTATCTGTCTGTCTATCTGTATGTCTATCTGTCTGTCTATCTGTCTGTATATCTGTATGTATATATGTCTGTATATATGTCTGTCTATATGTCTGTCGATCTGTCTGTTTATCTGTCTGTCTATCTGTCTGTCTATCTGTCTGTCTATGTGTCTGTCTATGTGTCTGTCTATATGTCTGTCTATCTGTCTGTCTATCTGTCTGTCTATCTGTTTGTATATATGTATGTCTATATGTATGTCTATATGTCTGTCTATATGTCTGTCTATATCTCTGTCTATCTGTCTGTCTATCTGTCTGTCTATCTGTCTGTCTATCTGTCTGTCTATATGTATATCTGTCTGTCTATCTGTCTGTCTATCTGTCTGTATATCTGTGTCTATCTGTCTGTCTATCTGTCTGTCTATCTGTCTGTCTATCTGTCTGTCTATCTGTATGTCTATCTGTCTGTCTATCTGTCTGTCTATCCGGCACCGCTCAGTTTATTCAGTTTAAAAGTCCCAGTTAATTCACGTGCTGAATTGGTGCGGATACCTCCATCCCGGAGATGCCAGCTAGCTATGTATAGAACATATGTGGGAGATGGGATAAGTCACCGACGCACCGGAGTTTTTTTTTCACCGGAGTTAGTGGGGCGGTGATCCCTTGACGGGTAATAGGTAATTATGTCCTATGCAGTTCCACTTCCAGTCCAGTTAATTAACGTGCTGAATTGGTGCGGATACCTCCTTCCCGGAAATGCCAGCTAATCGTCCAGCGGAGCGGACGGGTTAGCACTAGTGTATCCTATCCTTTGTAAGTGGTATGGTCAAACTTGAACTGTGGTGGTAAGGAAATTTGTATTTTCCGGATGGCCGGAGGCCCTGTTGTACCGGAGGCATTGTTGAACTGGGCGGAATGGAAGGTGAAACGGGTGAAACCACGTGGAGGCAAAACTAGTGCCAAGGTCGGGGCAAGTCAGGCCTCATGGCCAACGCCGCCAACAAGCGCTCAAATGAATTTATTTGTAAACAGAGCGTAATTATTGTCTTTCCATGCGCATCCAAATGCTTCCAAATGCAGGCAAAATTGACTACCGATGTCAGAATGTGTTTTTTTTTTTGTTGCTTTTCGGTCACCGATAGAGGACAGGAGATTACGGATGGCGTAATTTCATAGTTTACAACTGGGTGGGAAAACTATCGCCACTGGGTGGGCATTTCCCCACCCACTTCCTTACTTACGGGAGGCCCTGCTCACCAGTCACCAGCAACAGGCAATTTTAAATATTGAATTCATAAATAGTTAATGACGATGCTCCTAGTCTGTCCCGATATGATCTCTATAAAGGCATTCGAGAGTCGATTTCTGTCTTATTAATTATTCAATATACCGAATCGTGTGTTGCTTTTGTAGCATAGCTAGCATAGTTCATCATTTTTCCATTACTTCATACCTCACAAGGCCATTATCATGAATAATACTTTGACTTGAAATGTGCAAAGCGGGTAAAATAACAGGACTCCAAGGGGATTACTTCCAAAGAAAGGTCACTAAGGGAACTATGTTAAAAGTACTCCGTTGGGTAAGCCTATGTAGAGGATCGAAGCTAGGGGCTCCGCCACAAGGGGGGACGGGGGGAAAGTCCCCCCCCCCCCCAACATTTTCGGATTTTAACATTACGCCTAGAGACGCGAAATTATGGACGTTGCATGGAAAGAATCGACTTCAGAATGCCTCCGCCCCCTCCCCCCCCCCCCCCCCCCCCCAACTTTCGGAAGGTGGCGGCGCCCTTGATGGAAGCTACATAATGCGTATGTACCATCCTGGACACGGGCTCAGAGACGACTTGCTTTCAGTTGTTACATTTGTTCCTGTGGCGGAATCTTAGGTAGCTCGGCAAAATCACACGATGAAATGATAATCTTATCCAGACATACGTGCGGATCCTAAAAACGGATCCCGGGGCCCGATCCGTGGGATCTGGATCCGGGAAAATTGTAACTAAATTCCTATGTTTGAAATACGCTGCATCCTGTATCATTAGGTCCAGATAGGTCCTGTATCATTAGGTCCAGAGGTCCATCATTAGGGATCATTAGGTCCATAGGGATCCCAGAGTATTGTTTACGGCTCCACTGGAGCTTCGTATTCGGTTGCCAAGTTTTGTAGACTCGAAAAAGAAGGTGGTGAAGAAAGGTCGTCCAGTTCGAAATGGAATGCCGTTTGAAATTATACGATTGATCTCATCCAATAGACAATATACAAATTGTCTATTGAACAATTGTCCAATAGGGTATGTACAAATAGCAATGGTCAGTAACTCGCGTTATAAAAAAAAAATCCTGGTAACTGGTGTGCTAAGCCAATCCATGTTTCTGATATCGGGAGCGTATGTGATCGGGATTCGGGATGCTCACAAGTCACATGGGGAAAAGACGCATTCCGCGCGTCCGGTCAAGTTGTACATATATGGGATAACTAGAGACTCGGCTGTGCCGCATAACAGTATTGTAGTGCGGAACAGTCTACATTCAGGTGAATTGCAGTTTGCCAAATTTGGTAAGCTGTCTGGAAGGTAGACTGCTCTGCATGGCAGTGATGTGCTGCGGTGCAGCCTAAGATGACACCGCTTGACGTATCAAGACACACACACATCAGTTTGGTTCGGGCCGGAAGGGTGACATCTCACTTCCGGTGCTTGAAAGTTGAAGCAGATGGGCCGAGTTATGTATTTCCGGCGTTATTGGGACCCCTTGGTTTTATCAAAAGCCAAAAGCGAGTTAGGTGTATTAGGTCATGAGTGGAGCTTTTCCAAGAAAGTTGGTGGAACAAAATGTAATTTTGCTTGGTTGTTTTGTTTGGTTGAGGTGAAAATGGTCATTTTGATGCCGGGTGACCTCCAAATCTGACAAGAGTTGGTGGGGCAAAAGACAAAGTTGGTGGGGCAGTGGCCCCTTCATTTGAATAGGAAACTCCACCCGTGCATTAGGTATATCAGTAATGGATGGAAATAAAATTATTGATCCTTGTATAAAATGAAAGAAGTTTCTATGACACGGGATTTCCGAAAGTTCGATGTTTCAGTCGCGCAATCTGTGGTATTACGATTAGAGCCCTTTGCAAGGCACAATTCCAGCCTCCATTATGTGTCGTCCCATTTAGGTATCCAGCCCATGCCATTTCTGTCGCCCTTTTTTCCAGAGGGCTCCCACCGTTTCCACTCGTTTGGCGCATTTCACCCACTACCGCTTGTATGATGTTAAGTTAACACTGGGTTACCACAGCAAGTTGTCGGACCAGGTTCCATATCCCATCCCGCCCAATTTGTTAAAAAAGCCAGTATTTTCTTTTAGTTCCTATCCACTTCCATTCCCAAACGAGATTCCTATCTCTTGAAGCCCACCAGCTATGCAACACAAGCAGAGCTGTGCTGACCGCGCTGAACTGGTCTGGCCGTCTCGGTGCGCTGCATATTATTATTATTATTATTATTATTATTATTATTCAGTTGCATTTGTACTGTTTTGTGCTTAGTCATTGATTACTTAAGAACGAAATGGTGATCGTGCACGGTCTTAGAACACACATATCGGTGTGCATACACAAGCCGTTATACAAGTCCGTATTCCTAAAAGAAAGACGTAAATGCGGTTGCATTTGTGCGAAATATTGTGTCGGTGAATAATGTGACATTCCAGTTCTGCCGTGACGACCGGCGAGTCCGGTGCGTTAATTTGTGAGTTGTGACATAACTATGCATTGCAATGCTAAATGGAACGCGCCTCTTACGAATGACGCCGTGGTCGACGCAGCCGAGCAATGACGCCGTGGCCCGTGGTCGACGCGGCCGAGCAATGCGCCGTGGTCGACATGTGTATGAAGTCATCCATCAGCTCACATTCCCCGGTACACGGATGGATAACGGGCACCATCAAGCTACCTCCCCCGGTACAGCGTCAGGTGACGGGTACCTGACATGCTGCCCCCCCCCCCCCCTCCGTGAGTCGCCGGGGCTCACGGAGCTCCGTTGACGGGCCGCGGTCACGAACCGGGCCGCCGCCGTTACCAGCTCGTATGACGCTGACGCAGAGTGGCGGCGTGGGAGGGACGGCCATGACGGCTGTTATGGCGGGTCATGCTCGTGACTGCAGGAACTGGCGGTAACGGGTAACCCGTACGGCGCGCTGTTTGCTGCCGGTATACGCGTCGAACGCCCTCAGTAGGGAGAAATGGACCGAGGCCTCAGGCCAGTGACCCGATTTAACCGCGGGAATTAATGTTTGGCATGCCTGAAGTTGAGCCCATTCGATCATCACTGGAAGGCAGGTTCATTTTGTATTTATCTTTCCTTAATTTTCGCAAGTTTAAAGTCTTAATATTGGTTGAGTTAACAACGTTGAGAACCAGAGGAATAAATATGCATTCAATTACTAGAAGCTACGCCCACACCTGCTAACTCCATGCAAGTGACGGAATCCCTTGGCACGAAATGAGTTTGCGAAAGCAAAATCCCGACAGCAGCGGCACAAACTGTTCAATGATAGAGTCTTTCCATCTGATCCGGCTTTTGGGAATAATGTTGAAATTATCCTATGGGGAACATTCTGCTTCCGCCACCTCCTGTTTCTCCGCCACTGATTCCCAATGTGCCCAAATGTGGCTTCGAATAATTACCTGCATTTCTGTAAGCTGGTGAGACGACCGTACCTGCGCCAGCGCAGGTGTGCTGATGAGATTGTGATGCTGAAGCTGAAGTAATGCCAACACAGCCTATGTATACCGCCAGCCAGCAATGCCCTCGGATCAGCTGCAAATGTCTGCACCCTGAATTACCATTACATACCTCTGCTAGTCATATTACAATGTCCGGGTGAGCAATGCTGGTGGAACGGGTTAACAGTTCAGGAAGCAGGTGTTCGTGCGCAAATACTGATTAGACATTATATATAACCCTAAAGAGAGCTGCAACTTTTGAAACAATACAATATCGGCGGGCCACCGATAGTGGGTGTTTGGATTTGCCGTTATCTGTGAGCTTCCGTGTGTTAGGAGGCCGATTTGATGGGGCAACATCGGGACGATCAACTCGCCTGAGCGCGTGTCTTCCGTGTCTTAGGAGGTCGATTTGATGGGGAACATCGGGACGATCAACTCGCCTGAGTGCGTGTCTTCCGTGTGTTAGGAGGCCGATTTGATGGGGCAACATCGGGACGATCAACTCGCCTGAGCGCGTGTCTTTCGTGTGTTAGAAGGCCGATTTGATGGGGCAACATCGGGACGATCAACTCGCCTGAGCGCGTGTCTTCCGTGTGTTAGGAGGCCGATTTGCTGGGGCAACATCGGGACGATCAACTCGCCTGAGCGCGTGTCTTCCGTGTGTTAGGAGGCCGATTTGATGGGGCAACATCGAGACGATCAACTCGCCTGAGCGCGTGTCTTCCGTGTGTTAGGAGACCGATTTGATGGGGCAACATCGGGACGATCAACTCGCCTGAGCGCGTGTCTTCAGTGTGTTAGGAGGCCGATTTGATGGGGCAACATCGAGACGATCAACTCGCCTGAGCGCGATGCCTCACTTCTGCGCTGTGTTCTGTTTTTAGACAGGGAACAGTCTGGTTACCGAACAACTGCAGAAAGTAGACAGCGGACTGAGTCTGGTTACTGAACAACTGCAGACTGTAGACAGCGGACTGAGTCTGGTTACCGAACCATTGAAGACTAGACAGCGGACTGAGTCTGGATACCGAACAACTGCAGAAAGTAGACAGCGGACTGAGTCTGGTTACCGAACCATTGAAGACTGTAGACAGCGGACTGAGTCTGGTTACTGAACAACTGCAGACTGTAGACAGCGGACTGAGTCTGGTTACTGAACAACTGCAGACTGTAGACAGCGGACTAAGTCTGGTTACCGAACAACTGCAGACTGTAGACAGCGGACTGAGTCTGGTTACGGAACCACTGCAGACTGTAGACAGCGGACTGAGTCTGGTTACCGAACCATTGCAGACTGTATACAGCGGACTGAGTCTGGTTACCGAACAACTGCAGACTGTTGTAGACAGCGGACTGAGTCTGGTTACCGAACAACTGCAGACTGTAGACAGCGGACTGAGTCTGGTTACCGAACAACTGCAGACTGTAGACAGCGGACTGAGTCTGGTTACCGAACAACTGCAGACTGTAGACAGCGGACTGAGTCTGGTTACCGAACCATTGAAGACTAGACAGCGGACTGAGTCTGGATACCGAACAACTGCAGAAAGTAGACAGCGGACTGAGTCTGGTTACCGAACCATTGAAGACTGTAGACAGCGGACTGAGTCTGGTTACTGAACAACTGCAGACTGTAGACAGCGGACTGAGTCTGGTTACTGAACAACTGCAGACTGTAGACAGCGGACTAAGTCTGGTTACCGAACAACTGCAGACTGTAGACAGCGGACTGAGTCTGGTTACGGAACCACTGCAGACTGTAGACAGCGGACTGAGTCTGGTTACCGAACCATTGCAGACTGTATACAGCGGACTGAGTCTGGTTACCGAACAACTGCAGACTGTAGACAGCGGACTGAGTCTGGTTACCGAACAACTGCAGACTGTAGACAGCGGACTGAGTCTGGTTACCGAACAACTGCAGACTGTAGACAGCGGACTGAGTCTGGTTACCGAACAACTGCAGACTGTAGACAGTGGACTGAGTCTGGTTACTGAACAACTGCAGACTGTAGACAGCGGACTGAGTCTGGTTATCGAACAACTTCAGACTGTAGACAGCGGACTGAGTCTGTTTAACGAGCCATTGAAGACTAGACAGCGGACTGAGTCTGGTTACCGAACAACTGCAGACTGTAGACAGCGGACTGAGTCTGGTTACTGAACCATTGCAGACTGTAGACAGCGGACTGAGTCTGGTTACCGAACAACTGCAGACTGTAGACAGCGGACTGAGTCTTGTTACTGAACCATTGCAGACTGTAGACAGCGGACTGAGTCTGGTTACCGAACTATTTCAGACTGTAGACAGGAAACAGTCTGGTGACCGAACCATTACAGACTGTAGACAGCGGACTGAGTCTGGTTACCGAACCATTGCAGACTGTTGACAGGAAACAGTCTGGTGACCGAACCACTTCAGACTGTAGACAGCGGACTGAGTCTGGTTACCGAACAACTGCAGACTGTAGACAGCGGACTGAGTCTGGTTACCGAACAACTGCAGACTGTAGACAGCGGAGTGAGTCGGATTACTGCACAACTGCAGACTGTAGACAGCGGACTGAGTCTGGTTACCGAACAACTGCAGACTGTAGACAGCGGACTGAGTCTGGTTACTGAACAACTGCAGACTGTAGACAGCGGACTGAGTCTGGTTACCGAACAACTGCAGACTGTAGACAGCGGACTGAGTCTGGTTACTGAACCATTGCAGACTGTAGACAGCGGACTGAGTCTGGTTACCGAACAACTTCAGACTGTAGACAGCGGACTGAGTCTGGTTACCGAAAAACTGCAGACTGTAGACAGGAAGCAGTCTGGTTACTGAACAACTGCAGACTGTAGACAGCGGACTGAGTCTGGTCACCGAACCACTGCAGACTGTAGACAGCGGACGGAGTCTGGTTACCGAACCATTGCAGACTGTAGACAGCGGACTGAGTCTGGTTACCGAACAACTGCAGACTGTAGACAGCGGACTGAGTCTGGTTACCGAACAACTGCAGACTGTAGACAGCGGACTGAGTCTGGTTACCGAACAACTGCAGACTGTAGACAGCGGACTGAGTCTGGTTACCGAACCATTGAAGACGCGGACTGAGTCTGGTTACCGAACAACTGCAGACTGTAGACAGCGGACTGAGTCTGGTTACCGAACAACTGTAGACTGTAGACAGCGGACTGAGTCTGGTTACTGAACCATTGCAGACTGTACACAGCGGACTGAGTCTGGTTACTGAACCATTACAGACTGTAGACAGCGGACTGAGTCTGGTTACCGAACAACTGCAGACTGTAGACAGCGGACTGAGTCTGGTTACCGAACAACTTCAGACTGTAGACAGCGGACTGAGTCTGGCTACCGAACCATTGCAAACTGTAGACAGGAAACAGTCTGGTGACCGAACCATTACAGACTGTAGACAGCGGACTGAGTCTGGTTACCGAACAACTGCAGACTGTAGACAGAGGACTGAGTCTGGTTACTGAACAACTGCAGACTGTAGACAGCGGACTGAGTCTGGTTACTGAACCATTGCAGACTGTAGACATCTGACTGAGTCTGGTTACCGAACAACTGCAGACTGTAGTCAGCGGACTGATTATGGTTACCGAACAACTGCAGACTGTAGACAGCGGACTGAGTCTGGTTACCGAACAACTGCAGACTGTATACAGCGGACTGAGTCTGGTTACCGAACAACTGCAGACTGTAGACAGCGGACTGAGTCTGGTTACCGAACAACTGCAGACTGTAGACAGCGGACTGAGTCTCGTTACTGAACCATTGCAGACTGTAGACAGGAAACAGTCTGGTGACCGAACCATTACAGACTGTAGACAGCGGACTGAGTCTGGTTACCGAACAACTGCATACTATAGACAGCGGACTGAGTCTGGTTACCGAACAACTGCAGATTGTAGATAGCGGACTGAGTCTGGTTACCGAACAACTTCAGAATGTAGACAGCGGACTGAGTCTGGTTACAGATCAACTGCAGACTGTAGGCAGCGGACTGAGTCTGGTTACCGAACAACTGCAGACTGTAGACAGCGGACTGAGTCTGGTTACCGAACAACTGCAGACTGTAGACAGCGGACTGAGTCTGGTTACCGAACAACTGCGGACTGTAGACAGAGGACTGAGTCTGGTTACCGAACAACTGCAGACTGTAGACAGCGGACTGAGTCTGGTTACCGAACAACTGCAGACTGTAGTCAGCGGACTGATTATGGTTACCGAACAACTGCAGACTGTAGACAGCGGACTGAGTCTGGTTACCGAACAACTGCAGACTGTATACAGCGGACTGAGTCTGGTTACCGAACAACTGCAGACTGTAGACAGCGGACTGAGTCTGGTTACCGAACCATTGCAGACTGTAGACAGCGGACTGAGTCTGGTGACCGAACCATTACAGACTGTAGACAGCGGACTAAGTCTGGTTACCGAACCATTACAGACTGTTGACAGGAACCAGTCTGGTGACCGAACCACTGCAGACTGTAGACAGCGGACTGAGTCTGGTTACCGAACAACTGCAGACTGTAGACAGCGGACTGAGTCTGGTTACCGAACAACTGCAGACTGTAGACAGCGGACTGAGTCGGATTACTGCACAACTGCAGACTGTGGACAGCGGACTGAGTCTGGTTACCGAACAACTGCAGACTGTAGACAGTGGACTGAGTCTGGTTACTGAACAACTGCAGACTGTAGACAGCGGACTGAGTCTGGTTACCGAACAACTGCAGACTGTAGACAGCGGACTGAGTCTTGTTACTGAACCATTACAGACTGTAGACAGCGGACTGAGTCTGGTTACCGAACAACTGCAGACTGTAGACAGCGGACTGAGTCTGGTTACCGAACAACTGCAGACTGTAGACAGGAAACAGTCTGGTTACTGAACAACTGCAGACTGTAGACAGCGGACTGAGTCTGGTCAACGAACCACTGCAGACTGTAGACAGCGGACTGAGTCTGGTTACCGAACCATTGCAGACTGTAGACAGCGGACTGAGTCTGGTTACCGAACAACTGCGGACTGTAGGCAGCGGACTGAGTCTGGTTACTGAACCATTGCAGACTGTAGACAGCGGACTGAGCCTGGATACCGAACAACTGCAGACTGTAGACAGCGGACTGAGTCTGGTTACCGAACCATTGAAGACTAGACAGCGGACTGAGTCTGGTTACCGAACAGCTGCAGACTGTAGACAGCGGACTGAGTCTGGTTACCAAACCATTGCAGACTGTAGACAGCGGACTGAGTCTGGTTACCGAACAACTGCGGACTGTAGACAGCGGACTGAGTCTGGTTACTGAACCATTGCAGACTGTAGACAGCGGACTGAGTCTGGTTACCGAACCATTGCAGACTGTAGACAGCGGACTGAGTCTGGTTACCGAACAACTGCATACTGTAGACAGCGGACTGAGTCTGGTTACCGAACAACTGCATACTGTAGACAGCGGACTGAGTCTGGTTACCGAACAACTGCATACTGTAGACAGCGGACTGAGTCTGGTTACTGAACCACTGCAGACTGTAGACAGCGGACTGAATCTGGTTACTGAACCATTGCAGACTGTAGACAGCGGACTGAGCCTGGCTACCGAACAACTGCAGACTGTAGACAGCGGACTGAGTCTGGTTACCGAACCATTGAAGACTAGACAGCGGACTGAGTCTGGTTACCGAACAGCTGCAGACTGTAGACAGCGGACTGAGTCTGGTTACCAAACCATTGCAGACTGTAGACAGCGGACTGAGTCTGGTTACCGAACAACTGCATACTGTAGACAGCGGACTGAGTCTGGTTACCGAACAACTGCATACTGTAGACAGCGGACTGAGTCTGGTTACCGAACAACTGCATACTGTAGACAGCGGACTGAGTCTGGTTACCGAACCACTGCAGACTGTAGACAGCGGACTGAGTCTGGTTACCGAACCATTGCAGACTGTAGACAGGAAACAGTCTGGTGACCGAACCATTACAGACTGTAGACAGCGGACTGAGTCTGGTTACCGAACAACTGCATACTATAGACAGCGGACTGAGTCTGGTTACCGAACAACTGCAGATTGTAGATAGCGGACTGAGTCTGGTTACCGAACAACTTCAGACTGTAGACAGCGGACTGAGTCTGGTTACCGATCAACTGCAGATTGTAGGCAGCGGACTGAGTCTGGATACCGAACAACTGCAGACTGTAGACAGCGGACTGAGTCTGGTTACCGAACAACTGCGGACTGTAGACAGAGGACTGAGTCTGGTTACCGAACAACTGCAGACTGTAGACAGCGGACTGAGTCTGGTTACCGAACCATTGCAGACTGTAGACAGCTGACTGAGTCTGGTTACCGAACAAGTGCAGACTGTAGTCAGCGGACTGATTATGGTTACCGAACAACTGCAGACTGTAGACAGCGGACTGAGTCTGGTTACCGAACAACTGCAGACTGTATACAGCGGACTGAGTCTGGTTACCGAACAACTGCATACTGTAGACAGCGGACTGAGTCTGGTTACCGAACCATTGCAGACTGTAGACAGCGGACTGAGTCTGGTCACCGAACCATTGCAGACTGTAGACAGCGGACTGAGTCTGGTTACCGAACTATTTCAGACTGTAGACAGGAAACAGTCTGGTGACCGAACCATTACAGACTGTAGACAGCGGACTGAGTCTGGTTACCGAACCATTGCAGACTGTTGACAGGAAACAGTCTGGTGACCGAACCACTGCAGACTGTAGACAGCGGACTGAGTCTGGTTACCGAACAACTGCAGACTGCAGACAGCGTTCTGAGTCTGGTTACCGAACAACTGCAGACTGTAGACAGCGGACTGAGTCGGATTACTGCACAACTGCAGACTGTAGACAGCGGACTGAGTCTGGTTACCGAACAACTGCAGACTGTAGACAGCGGACTGAGTCTGTTACTGAACAACTGCAGACTGTAGACAGCAGACTGAGTCTGGTTACCGAACAACTGCAGACTGTAGACAGCGGACTGAGTCTGGTTACTGAACCATTGCAGACTGTAGACAGCGGACTGAGTCTGGTTACCGAACAACTGCAGACTGTAGACAGCGGACTGAGTCTGGTTACCGAACAACTGCAGACTGTAGACAGCGGACTGAGTCTCGTTACTGAACCATTGCAGACTGTAGACAGCGGACTGAGTCTGGTTACCGAACCATTGCAGACTGTAGACAGGAAACGGTCTGGTGACCGAACCATTACAGACTGTACACAGCTGACTGAGTCTGGTTACCGAACAACTGCGGACTGTAGACAGCGGACTGAGTCTGGTTACTGAACCATTGCAGACTGTAGACAGCGGACTGAGTCTGGTTACCGAACAACTGCAGACTGTAGACAGCGGACTGAGTCTGGTTACCGAACCATTGAAGACTAGACAGCGGACTGAGTCTGGTTACCGAACAACTGCAGACTGTAGACAGCGGACTGAGTCTCGTTACTGAACCATTGCAGACTGTAGACAGCGGACTGAGTCTGGCTACCGAACCATTGCAGACTGTAGACAGGAAACAGTCTGGTGACCGAACCATTACAGACTGTAGACAGCTGACTGAGTCTGGTTACCGAACAACTGCAGACTGTAGTCAGCGGACTGATTATGGTTACCGAACAACTGCAGACTGTAGACAGCGGACTGAGTCTGGTTACCGAACAACTGCAGACTGTAGACAGCGGACTGAGTAGGTTACCGAACCATTGAAGACTAGACAGCGGACTGAGTCTGGTTACCGAACAACTGCAGACTGTAGACAGCGGACTGAGTCTGGTTACCGAACAACTGCAGACTGTAGTCAGCGGACTGATTATGGTTACCGAACAACTGCAGACTGTAGACAGCGGACTGAGTCTGGTTACCGAACAACTGCAGACTGTAGACAGCGGACTGAGTCTGGTTACCGAACCATTGCAGACTGTAGACAGCTGACTGAGTCTGGTTACCGAACAACTGCAGACTGTAGTCAGCGGACTGATTATGGTTACCGAACAACTTCAGACTGTAGACAGCGGACTGAGTCTGGTTACCGAACAACTGCAGACTGTATACAGCGGACTGAGTCTGGTTACCGAACAACTGCATACTGTAGACAGCGGACTGAGTCTGGTTACCGAACCATTGCAGACTGTAGACAGCGGACTGAGTCTGGTTACCGAACCATTGCAGACTGTAGACAGCGGACTGAGTCTGGTTACCGAACTATTTCAGACTGTAGACAGGAAACAGTCTGGTGACCGAACCATTACAGACTGTAGACAGCGGACTGAGTCTGGTTACCGAACCATTGCGGACTGTTGACAGGAAACAGTCTGGTGACCGAACCACTGCAGACTGTAGACAGCGGACTGAGTCTGGTTACCGAACAACTGCAGACTGTAGACAGCGGACTGAGTCGGATTACTGCACAACTGCAGACTGTAGACAGCGGACTGAGTCTGATTACCGAACAACTGCAGACTGTAGACAGCGGACTGAGTCTCGTTATTGAACCATTGCAGACTGTAGACAGCGGACTGAGTCTGGTTACCGAACCATTGCAGACTGTAGACAGGAAACAGTCTGGTGACCGAACCATTACAGACTGTAGACAGCTGACTGAGTCTGGTTACCGAACAACTGCAGACTGTAGTCAGCGGACTGATTATGGTTACCGAACAACTGCAGACTGTAGGCAGCGGACTGAGTCTGGTTACCGAACAACTGCAGACTGTAGACAGCGGACTGAGTCTGGTTACCGAACCATTGAAGACTAGACAGCGGACTGAGTCTGGTTACCGAACAACTGCAGACTGTAGACAGCGGACTGAGTCTGGTTACCGAACAACTGCGGACTGTAGACAGAGGACTGAGTCTGGTTACCGAACAACTGCAGACTGTAGACAGCGGACTGAGTCTGGTTGCCGAACCATTGCAGACTGTAGACAGCTGACTGAGTCTGGTTACCGAACAACTGCAGACTGTAGTCAGCGGACTGATTATGGTTACCGAACAACTGCAGACTGTAGACAGCGGTCTGAGTCTGGTTACCGAACAACTGCAGACTGTATACAGCGGACTGAGTCTGGTTACCGAACAACTGCATACTGTAGACAGCGGACTGAGTCTGGTTACCGAACCATTGCAGACTGTAGACAGCGGACTGAGTCTGGTTACCGAACCATTGCAGACTGTAGACAGCGGACTGAGTCTGGTTACCGAACTATTTCAGACTGTAGACAGGAAACAGTCTGGTGACCGAACCATTACAGACTGTAGACAGCGGACTGAGTCTGGTTACCGAACCATTGCAGACTGTTGACAGGAAACAGTCTGGTGACCGAACCACTGCAGACTGTAGACAGCGGACTGGGTCCGGTTACCGAACAACTGCAGACTGTAGACAGCGGACTGAGTCTGAGTCGGATTACTGCACAACTGCAGACTGTAGACAGCGGACTGAGTCTGGTTACCGAACAACTGCAGACTGTAGACAGCGGACTGAGTCTGGTTACTGAACAACTGCAGACTGTAGACAGCGGACTGAGTCTGGTTACCGAACAACTGCAGACTGTATACAGCGGACTGAGTCTGGTTACCGAACAACTGCAGACTGTAGACAGCGGACTGAGTCTGGTTACCGAACAACTGCAGACTGTAGACAGGAAACAGTCTGGTTACTGAACAACTGCAGACTGTAGACAGCGGACTAAGTCTGGTTACTGAACCACTGCAGACTGTAGACAGCGGACTGAGTCTGGTTACCGAACACCTGCGGACTGTAGACAGCGGACTGAGTCTGGTTACCGAACAACTGCAGACTGTAGACAGCGGACTGAGTCTGGTTACCGAACAACTGCGGACTGTAGACAGAGGACTGAGTCTGGTTACCGAACAACTGCAGACTGTAGACAGCGGACTGAGTCTGGTTACCGAACAACTGCAGACTGTAGACAGCGGACTGAGTCTGGTTACCGAACAACTGCAGACTGTAGACAGCGGACTGAGTCTGGTTACCGAACCATTGCAGACTGTAGACAGGAAGCAGTCTGGTTACTGAACAACTGCAGACTGTAGACAGCGGACTGAGTCTGGTTACCGAACCATTGCAGACTGTAGACAGCGGACTGAGTCTGGTTACCGAACAACTGCAGACTGTAGACAGGAAGCAGTCTGGTTACTGAACAACTGCAGACTGTAGACAGCGGACTGAGTCTGGTTACCGAACACCTGCGGACTGTAGACAGCGGACTGAGTCTGGTGACCGAATCATTGCAGACTGTAGACAGCGGACTGAGTCTGGTTACCGAACCACTGCAGAGCGGGGACAACGGTCTGGGCCGACTCAGAGTATATATGAGCGAATATTCACGAGGGAATGCTATACAAATTTCGTTTGTTGCGCCGTTTCAGAAACTTAGATACTAGATAGCACACAGGAATGAATCGTGCTTTAGGAGTTGAATTTCTTGCAAAATAAAGTTAAAGAGCCTTAACTTAGTTGTGTTTAAGTATGAGTTTTTCTTGCAAAATAAAGTAAAAGACTTACAGAGTTTAAAGAGTGTAAGTATGAGTTTCTGGCTGGTTTAACGTCGTGCTACGTATCGTAACGTATCTAACACTGCCACTTTACATCGATTTTGAGGGGATTTGACTGGAGCTTTCTTTTGGCTTAAAAGTTTTACCTTCCCTTCAGAAGCTTCGGCATCCTGTAAGCTGCCCATTAAGGAAGCGTATGTCATTAGTCATACCATCAATTCCGATGTCAAACGCGGAGAACTATCTTCGGTTTATCTCACCAAAGACTGATTGGTATGTATTCACATAATCTACCGCGTGCGATCTTGAATCGAAACCGGTTTTAGCATGTTGCTGACTATGATAGCCAGTATTTCTGAAATGGATTTGCAATTCATTTTTCACCATTGGGTTTAGACTTAAGTTCGACGTTTCGTTGTATGATATCGAGCCAAATATTTTCAACTTATGGCAGATGTGGGGCCAATATCTAAGCGGAAAATATGTTCCAGTTTTCTCTAAAACGTGCTAATGCGGGATTTGGATACATCGGATTTGCCGAGAAAACAGGACCTTATATATTTGCAGTTAATGTACTCATCAGCCCTAGTTATGAGAGGTCTTCTGTGCTAATTAAATGTGAACTACCATCCAGACCAGAAATCGTGAAGCGCAACGTGGACGCATTTCAAGGCCCGTGAGAATCGCAGTTGATAAGCTCGCAGCGTTCTATCGTGAGAACGTTACACGTGTGCTGAGTGTGAACTCTGTCCAGATATCTCGGCTAACTCATAACTGTACTGTGAATAACTGTTTCCGGGACATTTTGAATGTCATCTCAAGGTAAGACATATTATTCTCTACTTAAATCTGCATCTAAATTGAGCTCTTGATAAAAGGTGTAACAGTTAGAAAGAATGTTTCTGCCTTGGCAGCTGCCATAGCTATCCCATGAAACACTCGTTTGAAGCTGAGTTTTCTAGGCACAGATGTTGTAAGGCTCCGCATAAGCAGCTATCTCACTTAAATCAAATGTTGAGCTATTTATTCACTTTAAATGAAATATTGAGTTATTCACTCTGCATATAAAGTACAAGAAAGGACGTTTCACTTAAGCAGCGCAGCCGAAGTAAAATAGTGCAAATGGTTAAAGAGGTTTTGATATAATGTTTTGTGATTAAGTACACATACGGCACAAAGCAGTATTACGATTATATCATACGTGAGTGAATCTATAAAGAGCAGAGCTGTGATATGTATAGCTTGGGTAACAGTTTATGATGTGCGCAAGAATCTGTAGCTGACATTTCCATTGTTTCTGCTTTGTCCACATGCACACTCATTCCTAATCGGATCCTGTGTTAGTGCTATCACATCCAGCTGAGCCACAGTTTTCGGCAGCCGACATTTGCATGTTATTGTAGCAGTGCCACAGCGGCCAAGCCGCTCCTCCTCTCTTTTGACTGCCGTCTGGTGCTGCTGCTGCTGCGTCCCACCCGTGTCTCAGTCGTGCCAATTGAGCCGTGAGCGAGCGCTGCTTGTCAGTCAGCGGCGCCCCGGAACAAGCTGGCCGCCGCCCCGGCCCCGGCCGGAGCGGCCAGCACCTCGGGAAGGTGACATATATAACGGCGCCGCGAATTAATAAAGGCCCCGACGGTAAGGGACGAGCGACGCTGTCTCCTTACCGGGAGATACGGCCGGGTGGCTGGCCGGAGAAGAGGAGGAGACAAGACGGCTATGTTGCTGCAGAGTAGGGAGCAGCCAGAGGCTTATGTGACCTGAGGAGGTCTAACTGTGAGTGATTTTCTGCCTGAGTTAGGAGGTTTGTAAGGTCCCAGGCAGGTTATCAATGTGGGCCGAGGGAGAGGGTTTAGGAAAGGTTTGTCGCTTTTTACAAGGTGGAGAATAATGTCCGATGTCCTTTTGGTTGGAAGGTTTAGAATGTTAAGGGAAAGCAGAAGGACTAGAGGGTAGCTCTTTGGAACGGTGATTGTTTTATTTTTAACAAGCATTCGATAGGAATTCTATGTTCCTATATCACAAGACCTTGAAAGGGAACATGTTGTTACCTCTGGACTTTAATATTATATTGCTATATAACCGGAGGGAAATCCTTGTAAAGATCTATTTGGTCGTCAAGTATTTTGTTTATGGAAAGACCATCTGAAAATACGTAGAATGAGTGAAAGAATAGACAGCGTTGCCGCACCAGATGGTTTACACAGCCGAGGAATGGCCCATAGCAGCGGCGTAGCCTCTCCAGAAAAGTTGGGGAGGGGGGCTGAGCTGGGAAAAAATCGCTTAAAGTACTATCAAAATCCACAAAATACAGATTTCTCTCGGGATTTGACCCACTTCCTCGTCCAAGTTGAGGGGTGAAGGCAAGTAGGGGGGAGCTGAAGCCCCCCCCCCCTGACTGAATAGGATCCTACACCCCTGGCCCATAGGTTGATGCTGACTGATGTTGATGTTGCCTGAATGGTTCGGTTGTTCTGTGACAACGCCAGCGTCTGTCTACTGCAGGCCCATACCCGCTCTCAGTGGGCTCCATTGGGGTAGCCACGATGCATTCGGAATAATGTGGCCGGCACTCAGCGGTGTCCAATCTATCATCTCCAGAGGCAATGGAGGGTCCTGAACCGAGACACAGGGGCGCCTTCTGGCGACAGTGATGTGAGGAGAGCATCATGTTGCTATCGGCTGCCAACATGCCCTGCAAGAGCGGCCGGTGGACGTGAGTTGCGTTTCTCGCAGCATGCTGAGATGCTTTTGATGCTGTGAATTTGCACCCTGTCAAGGACGTATTGTTGCCGCATACCTAAGAGAGGTGGTGACATAAAAACAGCCCGGGATGGTGACTGTGCAGCACGCGGCGAGTGAGATAGTTTTTCTTCTTTCTACGTTACGTTACATTCTCGGCCACCGTAAGGGTTTCGCTGCACCAGCCATTTTAAGCTTCGCGAAGTTGCAACATTGGTATGGACGTGATGTTGCAGAACCATAACCTTGCATATCGTTGTATTTGGTTGAATTCAGATACGGTTATGTGTCTCTCGTCATGGACGTTGTTAATTTAAATACGTACAGGCGCTGCAGGTCTTCTCAACACTTGAATATAAAGTGCCCGGTGGTTATCGAGCTAGGACATGAACTGTCTTGTTGAGGGACTTTGCCATGGACTCTAGGACGAGGTAGAGTGCCAAACAAGCAGAAAGTGATTGATTGAGAGACTGCTTTTATCTAGAAGAGCTCTAAGCAGGCAATTCCCAACTTTCCTGCACCCACGTCCCTCCCCTGTTCTGGCTTTCTAAGAGTGTACAAAGTATTTTCCTCCTAATCTCATTTTTCTAGCAAGATGGCATCCATTCGTACATAATACATCGGAGTTTTCCAGAATGATGGGTTTGTTTACACGTTTCAGAAGTGGGAACGAGAGTGGTAAATTAGTCGCTTCAAAAGCTCTTAGCGTCGCGGAAGAGGATAAGTTTGCGTGGCGATGTCGGCGCGACTCGGCGGCTGCTTGGGATAGAGGCCATTGGACGTGGGGCGCCACGTTTGTCGCGCACCCCAATGACGCTCGTCTGCCGCCGCCGCGCGGTCACGGCCGCCGGGCGGCTCCCTCAGCTCTTACAAGTGTAAATAATGCTCAGGGTGAAATGCAGTGGATATTTGGGTCATTCTTGTCCGGAATACTGATCCATTCACCACTGCATGCAATGGCATGGTATTACTTCATGTTGCAAAGCCGGGATTTTCGGTACTTCATAACAATTCTTTTAGCGCAAACCAAGCGTTAGTTTTCAACTGTTCAAACGTTTAGTTGCAAATAGATAACAGGCTATATACCCAACGGTATCTGTGGAAAAGTGTTATCGTTTTTAATCAACAAATGACAACGTATCTGGGAAGGTTCCATTCCAAGTACGTGCTTTGAAGCAATAGGTCAAGTAGTGGTTGTCATGCTTAGCTACAAAGAAAAGCTTTCTCTGATTCGCGATAACCTGTTTCACCTATCGGAGCCAGAACCCTAGAGTTTGACAGATCTTTTGTAAGACGGCTCCTGCGGTATCGACGGATTTCCAGTTTCTCGGGTGGCGTATTTTCAGTCATCTCTCCTCGGTGTTAGCTCGGATCGCTGGCCGGTCCCGTTACATATTTGTATATCAATAGGGATACTTTGCTTAGTTCAACTTCAGAAGCATCACCTTTCTAGACCCCTCTAGTTACATTCGCTGTGCTCAGTATATCTGTTTCTGCTCTTTCCTCTGTTTGTTTCCGATAATATTTTAGTTTTGGGCTGCATATGACCATACATTCGGTGGCTCCCGAAAGCCTAAATTGCCGGCGGGAGGCGATAAATCATGTTTATGGCGTCATGACAGCGGTATGAGCCGTGGCCGCTGAAGGGCAGGCCGCTCTCCGTCGGTCTGCAGGACGCGGCCGCGCCTTGCTCTCGTATTCACGGACGAACAACAGTGCCTATCACGTGACGTTTTCTCCTTCATCGATGTCAGAACAGACCGTTAGGCAGATCGACAGCAAATATATTCGGCGGAGATCTGAATAAATATTGGCCGACATGTCGACAGCAGATCAGGATATGGGCGCGTCAGAGGCTCTCACTGTCCCGCTCCACGTGCTGCGCGCTCTGCTGCAAAACCCGCGCGGCCAGAGCACGCAATGCAGCGAAACTCGAGAGGCCTCGCTGCATCCGGCAGAGGCCATGCGCAGTCAGGCAAAAGACAAAGGACGGGGGCAAACGAGCCGGGGGACAGCAGGCATAGTCTAAACGAAGCGTTGATGTTTCTACATAGAAACGGGAACACTTTGCTGTTCTTGCAACACGGGCATACGGCAATTGCGTCAATATGCTTCCGACCATCCTTGCTGCTGCGTGCCTGTTATAATCCTACGTTTTATTGGATGCCCAAGCGGTAAATATGTGAAAAATACACGTTCGCTATCGAGATCAGGGGCGTGGGGAACCGTGGGGGCATATGTGGGGCAACTGCCCCCATCGCCCCTCACTTTGGATCGGGGGGGGGGGTGGGGGGGGGGGAAATTCCCCCCCCCCCCCAGCCCACCACCACCCCAAAACTTGTACACGTGTCACATCGACTTGTGTATAAGAACGAGGGCATTGTCACACCGCCGGAGTTGCAACGCGGGCGCCCAGCGTTCGCGAAATTTGGGCTCAGCAGCTGTTGGTGGCATGCAATTGACCCAGCACAGGGTGTTAGGTTTTTTTACCGCGGGTCATCTCAGGTGCAGGGTCACCAGGTCAAGTCATGAGACTACAGCCTCCAAAACGTTTGCGGTCGGTGCCACAGTGACAAATTGATTGACAAACGTTGAAACTCAGATTGATGTGGCATCAGGTGAGTAAGGTTCCTGACAATTCGTTATCTCGATTGTTATTTTATATCGGTTTACCTAAGGTCAGGGTCTATTTCGTGACCCTCCCCATAATAGTCAATGGGGGAAAAATTAAAACACGTATAATCCATAGGAAATGGCTGAAATTGACAAATTTTCACCAGATCCACCCACTGGCGGATCCAGAACGGTGGTTGGGGGGGGGGGGGTGCCCCCCCCCCCTCACTGGAGTCCGCAGAGGGGATCTACACTCTTTGTCCCCAGACTGCAAAGCCCTGTGTCACATTCTGTTCTTTTACCTCTACGAGGTCAGCTCATGTGACCGCCCGAGGTCATATATGATTTCAATTGGTGTAATGAGTTGACCTTGACTGACCTTGACCTGACCTACAGGTCAGGTCCCAATATGATCTAACTAGGTCACCCAATATATATCAGTTCGAGTGCGTCTCTGACGAGAAAAAGAAAGCAATGGTGGAAGGTCTGTTTCCTTATCGTGTTTCTGTCAAAAGTTATTCTCTTAGAAACCAATTCGGGCATTTTTTTTAAAGGAATGTTTCATATTCAATGGCTTCTGATGACCTAACTATTGACCTTAGGGTCAATTCTGATGAGCCATTATTTAGAGCAAATTAAATTATCTTTCAAACACTTTTTCTCGCGCGTTTGATATAGATCTCGATAATACAAGAGCTAGCGACGCGCGGAAAAAAAGTGTTAGCCGAAATTTAGCCGAAATTTAATATAATATATATTAAAATAGACGATATTTGACCTCGTTGGTGACCTCAATATTGTCGTAAGCCTAACATTGACCTAAGTACTTTCGTTAAAGATTGTCTCGAGCTATCTCTTCCGCTTGTCGCTAACCTTGCGTTGTTTTTTTAGATCTTAGGGGAGTGCGGAAATCACTCCCCCCCCCGGCAGTTCGTGGTTGGCGCGAACCCCCGATTAGTATGTGTGATTATGGACCTTATTCGGCAATAGTTAACTAACAAGGCAAAACAACTAACTAACTAACTATCTAAGCTAACTAATATATAACTTAAGTAGATAAACATTTTGATCTGACAAATGCGTGTTGTCTAATGTATTGGTTTGTCCAGCATTTGCTGTGAGTACGACCGTTATAACGGTAAATTCATAAAAATGGCACCCGAATCATTGACCATAACACGTAAAACACGGAGTTATAATATCTCGTTTGATAGCCTAGTATGGTACTCGTACCAAATGTATGCTAAATTGCATTATTGTTGCCATGGCCAACTTGGTGCGAGCAGCCCGGCACATCACCTAACCAGCTACATCAGGTTCGGAGTAAGGTCAAGCCCGCGGTTCTGGATTCAGGCACGGTGAAAGCTCTGTTCCGTTTCTCGGACTTTGTGTGACCCTAGTACAGGTGTCGCTCTTTCTTGATGTTTACCAGCTATTTCTAGTTTGTTTTGTTGCTTGGTTAGGCGACAATTTCCTTGTATGATTATTGATACCCATTTCCTTAAATAGACCTGTAAGGCGCCGTAGTTGGCGATGAACGAGCGAGCGTGAATGAAATGTTATCGGCGAATTTCAACTCCATCGGGCAAGTAGTTTCTGAGACACACAAAGGGTGCGCACCGTGCGCACATGCAGAGGCACCCACCCATTGACTTGTGGAAAAGTGGCGCTGAGAGGTCCCTACCGCACACCAAATTTGAACAAAATCGACTCAGCCAATTCCTGGAGATATGAATAGGGGGTGTGCACGTGCGCACGTGCTGAGGCACCCTATCCCTGACTGTTGGGGAGGCGGCGGGCTGAGTGGACCCTAACCATTGCATTTCAAAGTCCCGTATAAACTACGCTAGGCTACGTTCGCGAAACGGAATAGGAATTAACCCTGGAGGCGCCGGAGGGGGGGGGGGCGTCCCCCTCCTAGTTTTTTTTTATCGCCATAATCAGAAGACGCATACGAGATATCGACTTGAAAACTTGCAGCAACTTGAATGAATAGCTAAGCCACGTTTTGGCAACAAAAAAGGGGTCCCGGCTAGGTCAGGTCAGGTCAAATGACATGACCCACCAAACAACTTATAGGTAGCACCACCGACACAATGGTTAATCGAGCGACATGAAACTCATGGCACGTCATGAGGTCATTAGGGACTAGAATATCTCGGATTTTCTTTATCGGTGACCTAAGGTCAAGTTCTAATAAATGGTGACCTTTTCAATGTAACCCTAGGGAGAAAAAAACAAAAACGCATATTTCTCAGTTGTTGTATAGGGATACATTTAGGTCATGTTTGCTCTAGCCACTAGTTATGGCAGAGGACTAGACCTGACCGGCCGCAAATTTCCTAAGTATAGCGACCATTTGCACCAATTAATTTGATTGGTCGAATTCACTTGGATGTGACGTCACAGTCATCCCTACATACTCTGTCATGTACGATATCGTGTGTACTGTGCATGGTGGGGTGTTTAAGTTTAGTGCGTGCAAAAATACATGTCTTTCAAAAATTGCTATTAACTTTATTGGCACGCCGTCGACAGGTTAATAAAAACCGAGGTTGAAGTATAAACGTGTTTTCTGCTTTCTAAACACAGTTGTCGCACGTGTCAACTGAACTGACTTGCTCCGTGCTCGTTTCGTGGAATCTCTGGGTAAGAAATATTACGGATGTACCGAATGAAAAACGGAAAATCCTCATACCATGGTGTATTGCCGATCACGTACCTCCACTGAGACAACCTGCAACTCTGTATTTAAAATCCAACGGCCTTACCTTCTTATTAATACGTATGCGATCGAAATAAATACGTATTATCGAAATATTCAGGGAATAATTGTCCTAACACTTGCTATTTTGGTCACCCGCCTGTGTTTCAAGTATAAACAAAGCAGTATAATATATGCAGACGCCGAATATTGGTACCTACTGTTGCCTACCGATCTGACAAAATGTAAACGGAGATCAAATGCACTTCAGCCTGACGACCGTGCCGTAACGAGAATAAACTATATGTTTCAAATGGTGGCGCACCGAGGCTAAAGCGCCATCACACACAGCGTATCGCTTCGATTATTGTCCGCAGCCACAGCATCCCCATTCAAGGAGGTGCCAACCTCCCCGGTGGTATATATGGACTCACCCAGGCAGTTATGACGTCAACTCCACTTCTGAGTGCGAATGGACATTAGACTTCGGGGAATTTGCGACCGGGCCTCATATCACGCCTCTGCAGCACGGGTCCTTGATCGGGCCCTACCAGCGAACGAGCCCCTACCAGGAACGGGGCCCGTATAAAAAATGAAAGGAGCGGGCCCTGTTGTGATCGGGCCCTCGTCCATAATCGGGCCTCCATATTCACGCCTTTTGCCAGCACCAGGGCCCCTGCCTCCGATCGTGACCTGACACCAAGACCCGTAACCCCTACCTATCGAAGACGGGCCCGTATCAAGAATATGCAAGGACCGGGCCCCTGTTGTGACCGTGGCCTGTTCGTTGTGCCGGGCCCCTTATCACGTATTTGCCCAGCACCGGGCCCCTGCCTGCGATCGGGCCTGATCAAGTAAGCCGTGCCCTACCAGGAACGGACCCGTAGATAGGAGATCTGCAAGGACAGTGGCCCTGTGTAGACCGGGCCCTCGACTGACCGGGCCCCAATATCACGCCTCCTGCCAGCACCAGCCGGCCTGTCTTGATCGGGCCCCTATCAGGAAGCGGGCCCCATATCAGGAAAGGGGCCCGTGATAAAATAATTTGCAAGGAGCGGGCCCGTGTTTCGTCCGGGCCCTCGTCCTGACCGGGTCCCTCTATCACGCCTTTGCAGCACCGGGTGCCCCTGCTTCGATCGATCGGACCTGACCAAGACCGGGCCCCTACCAGAAAGGGGCCCGCATCAAGAATATGTAAGGGTGACCGGGGCCCCTCGTCCTGACCGGGGCCCCATATCGCGTCTTTGCCAGCACCGGGCCCCTGTCTCGTCATGCTTACCAAGACCGAGGCCCCTGCCAGAATACGGGTCCTTGTTGATGGAGGACCCCCTCAGAAATTTCGGGGGGGAGGGGGTGTCAGCTGACCCCTTTGACACCCCACACCCCCCCTGCGTGCGCCACTGTCTGTCGGTTGATTTATCGCGGAGTATGAGGTCATATAAAGCATAGACCGGCACACCTCTGCACACGCTGACTATTGTTGGCTGATGTTTTGGCTTGAGTATGACGTCATATAGAGACGTGAGGACGGTCACACCTCTGCAACGCTCACTATGTTGGCTGATGTATTGCTGAGTATGACGTCATATAGAACGTAGGACGTCACACGTCTGCAACGCTGACTATAGTTTGGCTGATTTATCGCGCGAGTATGAGGTCATTAAAAAGCATAGACGAACGTCGCACCGCTGACTATGTTGGCTGATTTATTGCTGAGCTGGGGCTGCAGCCAGACCTTCAGAAAGGGGGGGGCAAGCCCCTGGGAGAGGCCCTCCACCCCAAAAAAATACCCCCAGGATATGAAAAACTCTACGGATTTCGGCCACTTTAATTTGTGAGGTCCCCCCTTTTTAGCAAATTTTCTCGTTTCCTTTCGCATGAGCTGGAATGGACCAGGACCCCTCAGTAGGCTTGTACTGAGGCCATTACCTAATTTGTATTGTTACGTACAGGAGAGAAAACATATCTTAGCTGACCACATGTGGGGGTCGGCTTTTGAGTGTGGGGCGGCTGAAATGACGAAAACTGGACCGCCATTTTGATACGTGTATTTAAGCCTTTGCAGCACCTTTTATGTTTATTTTCCATGTTATAGTAGGTAGGTATGCACTTGTTAGTTAGCGCCGCTATCGCGCGCGAAATTTTTACTGTTTTGCCTGATAAAACCCATAAATATAGGCGGTGGCCTTGTAGCTCGGATAATAAGCTAAAAATGCTATCATTCAATTCAGCGTTACAACGAAACCGATGGCGATGACTATAGCTTCGTTGTGACGACTACCGATGTGACGCCGGCGAAGCGGCGTGTGAAAAATGTTAATTTTACGTCCTGGAAAACGAAATGTTAATATTGGAACCAGACCGTGAGGTGAGATGGCTTGGGGAGATGGTCCTGGCCTGTTCCCACTATTAGCTCTTCGGTCCAGACAAATTGGCACCGCTGGAGCAGCTTCTGGTCCGATCTCCTCGTCTTTGCGTTCGCGTCGCCTTTTTCGGACTCGGCAAACTAGCTCAACAAT